>CM068746.1:39111143-39284513 GCA_035084275.1 Hydrolagus colliei
TCCTCCTCTCTCTCTCTATCTCTCTCCTCTCTATCTCTCTCTCTCTATCTCTCTCTCTCTCCCTCCCCCTCCCTCTCTCTCTCTCCCTCCTCTCCCTCTCTCTCCCAATCTCAGACTCCACGCACCATGGTTTATTATCTCCCTAAACAGAGTGTTATGTGAGATTTGCCTCGGAATGTACTGTATTTGAGTGTATACTGTATATGTGTGTGTGCGCTTGTATTTGTCTCTATGTGTGTGTGTGTGTCTGTCTATGTGTGTTTCTCCTCTGGGTGTCTGTCTCTGTTTCTGTGTGTGTGTGTCCCTCTGTGTCTGTGTGTGTCTCTCTGTGTGTCTGTCTGTGTGTGTCTCTGTTTCTCTCTGGGTGTCTATGTGTGTCTCTGTTTCTCTCTCTGTGTGTGTGTGTGTGTGTGTGTGTTTAATTCTCTCTGTAGGTCTCTCTGTGTCTGTATGTCTCTGTGTCTCTCTCTATATCTCTGTGTCTCTCTGTACATGTGTCTCTCTCTGAGTGTCTCTGTGTGTTCCTCTGTGTGTGTGTGTGTGTATATACCTGCATATACCCTCTTGAGAAATCTGTCTCCCTGCCTCGGTGGTGGGAGAGATTCGCCTGTGTTAGTTACAGGTTCAAATCACCTCACCCAACGCCAAGATTGCTCGAGTGTCTTAAAGCCGGTTATATTCCCCCTCAATTAAAAAAAAAATGATTTGAGGATAAAACCGTGTGTGTCTGTGTGTATTATGTGTATATGTGTGTATGTGTGTGTTTGTGTGTCTGTTAGCAAAATTGCCCAGAATTATATATATTTTTTAAAAGCCTAGAATATGAAATGGTCACATTTAATGATCTGTTGCTTGAAAGTGAGACAGGTGATGATTTGATGAGGATAAAACGTGTGTGTGTGTGAGAGAGAGAGAGAGTGAGTGGGAGAGAGAGAGAGAGAGAGAGGGGTAGGAGGGGGTGTGAAAACACATTTATATTTGGTTTAAAAAGAGAAAAGTGCAGAAAGGAAAGCCATGATCACAGACATATAGATAGATAGATATATGGCTTGGAAAGGAGAGAGAGAGAGAGAGAGGTGATATTTTAGGAAGTACTGTACTCAAACACACACCAGTCTTTTTCTGGAATAATCTATTTCCAGGCATGTACTGTCTGCCTGTACTTTTTTCTCTGTACCCCATTCACTACTGTCTTTGCTCGTATATACTGTGTATATATATATATTGGGGGGGGGGGGGGGGGGTGTTACCTAATTAGTTTGGGAGATACAAATTCAGTCACCTTAACGGACATTTCTGCTGTTTGAAAGTGTGGGTGCCACCGTTTCTCTCCTTGTCTTATTTGTATGTGTGTATGTGTGATTTATTTGCAATTGCAATGGGTGTGAATGGGTTTGGGCTGTGGGTGGGGGTGGGGGGGGGGGAGAGGGCACTGTGTACAGTTTAATCAAGGGCTAGGCTAGGAGAGGTCAAACATACAGGAATAAAATGGCTTGATATTTAACGAGGAGTGAAAGGGCTGTGATTTTGGCTCCCAAATCGATTGGGGAAGGAGTTTTTTTTTTGCAAGAAAAAAACAGAGGATTCTGTAATTGGGAAAGATTTTTTCTCTCTCTCTTCCCCTCCATTCCATTCCTAAATCCCAGAGAGAGAAGGGGAGATAGGGAGAGAGTGGAGGGGGAGACAGAGAGATTGAGAGAGGGAGGGAAAGAGAGTGGCTGGGGTAGAGAGGGAGAGAGAGACAGAAAGAGAGAGAGGGGAAGGAAGACAGGCAGAGAGAGTGGGGGAGATGGACCTGAAGAGAGAGATTGAGAGAGGGGTGGGGGAAGAGAGAGGGAAATTGAGAGATAGACACAAGGAGCAAAAGGCAGGGAAAGAGAGAGACAGAGACAGGAAAGGAGGGAGGGAGAGAGAGAAATGGAGAAAGAGAGAGGGGAGGGAGAGAGAGAGAAAAATCAGTTGGTACAGAAGACAGCCTTTCCATCCAACATGGCATTGGTGTGACATTTACTGATTCTTTTTTTGTTAACATGTTGTACAGTGGCTTGTGAGTTCCATACAAGTAGGAGAAGGGAACAGAGGAGTGGGCGGGGGGGGGGGGGGGGGGGGTACCCCTCCATGCCCTGGCAACCTCCCTACCTCTCCAAACTACTTATAATAATAATAAATAATCCCTGCATTTGATGTAGCGCTTTTCACATCTTATCGACGTCCCAAAGCCCTTCACAGAATATACTGTAAAGTGAGTTGACTGTATATTTGTGGGCGAAACGCGGCAGCCAATTGCGCACGGCAGCGTCCCCCCCCCCCACACACAAACAGTCGTGGATTGAAATGACCAATTTTATTATTATGTGGTTTTTTTTGGAGGGATTATTATTATTATTAGGCGCGTGTGTGTGTGTGTGTGTGGAGTAAGGAAACTTGCCCGAGGTTTCACCCTGATCTGCCTGGATTCGAACGCAGGTCTCACTCGCTTGTAAGGCGAGCGCTCTAACCCCCGAGCTACAGGAGCTCAACAAGGCTCCTTATGGTACTTTAGCCCACTTGCCCAACCCACGCAACCCACCCACCGCCTCCACTCGACTGGCGCTGGTGTCTTGCTTGCACATGCCTGATAATAATCCCCCCCCCCACAAAAAAAAAATGATTCGGTGACTCAAACCACGACTGTTTTTGGGACGCTGCTGTGTGCAATTGGCTGCGGTGTTTCTCCCACAAAATACAGAATCAATTCTGTGAAGCAGAATATACTTTACAGTATATTCCGTGCAGCACATTGAGTCTTGTAGAAAATGTGAAATGCATTAAAGGTATATTAAATGCGAGGAATATCGTTGTTGTTATTATTAAACACTGGTATGGACCACTTCAGGAAATCCTGTTCGGGTTTTTTTCTCTCTCTCGCTCGCTTGCTCTTAAAATCCACAATAATAAATTGGTGATTTTCAATCCACGACTGTTTGTGAGGGGGGGGGGGACGCTGCTGTGCTCAATTGGCTGCCGCTTTTCGCCCACAAATATACAGTCAACTCACTTTACTGTGAAGCCCTTTGAGACGTTGATAAGATGTGAAAAGCGCTACGTCAAATGCAAGGATTATTACTGTTGTTAAAATAACTGCAAAACTGGCTGGCACATTTCACCCGCAAAATACGCAGCCAATTGACTTTTACAGTAATGTATATATCCTGTGATTGCTTTGAAATGTCTCAATAAATGCGACAAGGCTCTGCATCAATTGTGAAGATGATTTTCATCATTATTATTGTAACGTCATTCCAACCCAGAGTTATCCATGTACCAAACTGTTAATGAAATTAAAAATAGCTAAAACTCCGCGCTGATTTTACAAAAAAGTAATTAAAATGATTAATACTAATAAGGAATAGCTGTAACTAATATTATCCTTATTCAAGGCATCATTAACTTTGCATCTGTCTGTTTGAAAACTGACCGACTGACTAACTGCTAACTGTTCGAGAACTTCTCTTTCTGGAGAAGTGTACACTGAACGTTTGGGCAGATGAAGACAGATTTATTGTTTAATTATTTTAATTTAAAAAATGACTTCCTTCCTCCCCGGGGAGGAAATTTCTCTCAAATTAAACAGTGAAATTCGCACTTTGGCACTGCAACAGATAGAAAGACATTACTTTTATCCATGAGTTGGTTAGCGAGTTAGCTAGATGGAAGGATAGATGGATGGATAGGTAGGTGGGTAGGTGGATGGGTTAGAACAACAAAATTACATTTCTATAGTGCCTTTCATGTCGGGAGGACATCAGAAGGCATATAGATAGATAAATGTTCTAGTATTCTCTATAGTGCAAATTGACATGAAAATACCCCCTTTAAATGGCGGAATTCCAGGCTAATGGGAATTTTATTGTCCAAAAAGGGGAAGCTTTTAGATAAAATTGGATTTAAAAGGCTTTAAAAAGGCTCCCATTTCAGCTGACCCTGACCCCCAACCCTGGGGGTTGTGGAGGAGAAGGGAATGGGTTTAAAGCCACCACTGTAACAGCAGCCACTCAGACACACTCCAGGTGGATCTGTCTGTTTATTGTCCAACAGCCCACCAATTCCCCCTCAAAATCACAGATTATATCCCCCCCTCCCCTCCTCTAACACCCCCCTCCCTCACACGCACACACACGCACTCTACACTATATTAGTAATAATCCTTGCATTTGATATAGCGCTTTATCAGGTCTTCTGAGACGTCTCAAAGCGCTTCATTGAATATACTGTAAAGTGGAGTGACTGTGTATTTTGTGGGCAGTGGCAAACTCCGTCCTAGACCTCTTCTGAAGAGATGTTCACTTCGCTTCCCTTTTGAAACATTTCCCATATGGAAGTTATGTGTGTTTATTTAATGGAAAAAAAGCAGAAATAATAATAAGGAATTCAGAATTTAAAAACTCAATCAGGATCTTCAAAAAAAAACTTCTTGATTGAGATAGCGAGCTATTAAATATCCCCCCAAATAGATAAGGTGGACCAAAGTCATGATGTTTCACTGGTTGGATGAACAGTGATATGTATTCGATATAATACTTGGCTGAGATAAGCCATGAATGAATTATACAACAGGTGTTAGGACCCAGAGGTGATTTATTTTTCCTTGTCCTGGGATGAACTTATTTGCTCTCACATTTTCTTTAATAAATCGTTTTTTCTCTCTCTCCGGTTCAAGACAACTTGTTTGTGGCAAGGGGTCTGTTGAGGGAGCAGAGAGGATTGTGCATTGAGGATTTCCCCTGTGCGTCTGCATGTTTTGATGTAGGCCGTCTCTCTTAGCATAGAATACCAATGAACGTTATGTTATATCATGTTGCCTTGTATCTACATCTGCTGGGGCTGCTGTGTTCATTAGCAGTATTAATTGCCTGTTGCATTTCGCCCACAAAAATATACTGTCAATTCACTGTAGGGTATGTTCTGTGAAGGGCTTTGAGACGTCTCAATGGATCAGGTCTATGTCAAATGCAGGATATATTATGATCATAGCTGTGTGTTCGCCTGGCTCAGTTGGTAGCGCTCTCTCTCTGTCTCTCTCTCTGTCTCTCTCCGTCCTCTCTGAGTCAGAAGGTTGTGGGTTCGAGCCCCCACATCGGGAGTTGGAATCACAGCCTGAGCTCGCGCTCCAATGCGGGGTTGGGTGGGGGAGGTGTTGTGTTGACTGAGGTGCCATCCTTCGGATGAGATGTTCGCCTGAGGTCCCGTCTCCCTGTTCAGGTCGATGTTAAGGATCGCTCGTCACTATTCAAAAAGGGAAAAGTGAGTCTTATCTCTCCCCGTGTCCTGGCCAGCAATCCCTCCGATAACATTTGTTTGTGGGACACTGCTGTGTGCAAACTCACTGCCACATTCCGTCCCCAAAAGTATTTCCCATGAAGCTGTTTAAAACGCGATAAGATGCTACAGTATATCAAATACAATGATTATTATTATATTTCAGCTTCGTCGAGTTGAACCTACGCAAAGTCCTGTAGCTCAGTGGTTAGAGCGCTCGCCTCGCAAGCGAGAGTCCTGGGTTTGATTCCAGGTCAGGGCGAAACCTTGGGCAAGTTTCCTTACTCCGCACGCCAGATAATAATCTCTCAAAATAAATAATAAATTGGTCACTCAATCAATGACTGTTTGTGGGACTCTGCTGTGAGCGATTGCCTGCCGCATTTCGCCCACAAATATACAATCAATTTACTTTACAGTGTACTCTGTGAACCACTTTGAGGCATCTAGAAGCTGCAAAAAGCACTATATCACATGCGAGTTTTTATTATTATTATTGCTGGTTGCATTTTCTTCCACTGAGCTCAGATCCTGCTTGGTCCTAAAGCCCACAGTGTTGTTTCCAGCGCTTCCGAACTACTTTAACCCACACCTCAATCTGTGAAGCGCTTTCCAAATTGTGTTGTTTGAATGAAAATGTGGCATTCTTCTCTTCGATCACTAGGCTGATGGCATTTTTAATATTAAGATTTTTTGTTCCAGATTTGTCAGAACTTGCGCAATGAGAATATTGCTAATTAACTCTATTTTCAAATTATTATTGGCTGCTGCCGGGGATGTCTTCGAGACTCCTGTCCCACCAGTTGAATGATAAAAATAACAATAATAATCCTTGCATTTGATATTGTGCCTTATCTCACCTTGTAGACGTCTCAAAGCGCCTCGCAGAAAATACCGTAAAGTAAATTGACTATAGTTTGTCGGCGAAATGCAGCAGCCAATCGTGCACAGCCGTGTCCCACAACCAGTTGTGGATTGAGCGGCAAATTCTCACTTTAAATTTGAATAAAATTTTGCTATTGTAGATGGTTTATGTCAAGGTCTGGAGGGTGTGAGCTGAGTTCATTCCGGAGCTACGAACGTGACAGTGGCTGGCAATATTGATTGGGGGGGGGGGCACCTCGAAGGGGGGACACGGCTGCGTGCAATTACCTGCCGTGTTTCACTCACAACGCACACAGTCAATTTACTTTACAGACTATCCTGTGAAGCCCGGTGAGACGTCCCAATGATGTGATCAGCGCTGTATCAAATGCAAGGATGATTGGTGTTAAGGGCGTGTGTTAGAGGCTGGCAATTTTGATGTTATTGCGATTCTCATTCAATAATAGTGACAGATCAATGCACCTCACGCCCCTTGCTCAAACGTGAGACTATTTATAACTAGTTATACCATTAGTCTACGCATGCAGGAACATACATTATTAGTGACGGAAGGCACATATTAACAATGAACATGTATTGTTGTTTGTTCATTCCACTTGAATGAAGTGTAATGTGATGTGGGTCACTTAATAGCATTGAAAAGAAAGCTGCAGGCTCTTTAAATTCATTCACAAGCTATGTGCCTGATGAACGTATATTTTGATAACACTGGTGTCTCCTGAACTATTAATAATGATAAGCGCTTCACTGAATATGTGCGTGTGCATACATAATATGTATAGTTTAAAAATGCGGTCACTCAATCCACAAAATATAATGTCAACTCACTTTACAGTAGATTCTGTGAAGTGCTTTGAGACATCTCCCAGCGCCTTGGGACATCCTTGGGACATTGTGAAAAGCGCTATACAAGTGCAATTTTGCTGTTGTTGTTAGTGTCCAGCAACTTGTCCTCCTGACATGAAAGGCGCTAATACAGGTGTAGTAGTAGTTGTTGTTGTCTCAACATGGTAAGACGCTGTATCAAATGTATCCTGAATTTCAAGCGATTTATCTCACACACACACAAACACACACACACGCAGTCACGTACACACAACAGTCACACACACAGTTAACACAGATGCAGTTATACACACAGTTACACAGACACAGTTACGCACAGACACAATTACACACACGCAGTCACATACAGACACACACTCATTTGCACGCACACACACACACACACACAAAGTTACATACACACAGGCTACACACAGTTACACATGCACACACACACAACACTACATACAACCCTTGCTAGCAAACTCCAAAAGCCAACTGCCCTCCCTGACCACAGACCGTGTTTTCCATGAAAAGCAATTGCTGGGAAATGAGATTATCAAATTCCACGTCTGGAACGAAACTCCCGACTGAATTTCTTGCGTCAGCTGTCGCTCGCTTGTCCAGGTTCTTACATTAAATCTCCATCGACCGCTGATCCTTCAGCCCTGCGATTGGTTTACGCCTTAATCTGAAACCAGGCAAACAACCTTAATCGGGACACAGCGAGTGGGAGTTGAGGGGGAGGGAGTGTTTAGATTAAGGGTCAGGTCGGATTACCAAAGAGAGTTGTATTGCAATCTAATCAGTGGATCTGCATGCGAGCAACTAAATATGAGCCCATTTGTATTGCAATCTTTGTTACACGGTGGTAACTCACACCCTGGGTTATTATACTCCTAATAATAGTAATAATAATGATCTTTGCAATTGATACAAAGATCAATTTATCACGTCAAATCGCGTCGTTGAGACGTCTCAAAGCATTTCACAGAATATACCGTCAAGTGAATTGACTGTGTATATTGTAGGGGAGTCGAACAGGAGTCCGGTTTGTGAGACACTTTGTTCTGAGTCCCATATACTGTACTGTAATGTCGTCCAGCTGTAAGGGTCATCACGTGTTAGGAATGACACCAAATTGGATCCGCTCTGCGTTTAAACAGAAGTGATATTGGCAATACAAAGGGAGGGAGAGAGAGGAGTGGGGTGCAATTTGAGACGGGGTGGGGGGGGGGGGAAGGGGGTTTCAATCGCCTGGATGAAAATAAAAACAACAACAAAAAACGCATTCAATTAAAATCAATCCATGTTTACTGAGAATTGGATGTGGCTCTTTGTCTAAATCCTCCAGGATTTAAAAGTGGGAAGTAAGTGTATGTGTCTCAGAGCGGATTGACGCCAAGATCCTCACTCTTGTGTTCAAATCCCTTCACTCCTAAGCACCCCAACCCACTCCCTCTCTATGATCCTCTCTCCTCACAACGGTACCCGTTGCCTCCACTCTAATGGGTCTGGCCTCCTCCTTGTCCCCCCGAATCCTCTGTTCCACTGTCGGCGGCTGTGCCTTCAGTCACTACGCCTTTTGTTCAAACGCACCTTTAGTCACCTTTTCCCCCCTCCCCCTGGCTTGGTCTGGGGCTCCACTTTGTGAAGCGTTCTGAGACGCCGTCTGGCGTGGAGGGCACTATGTAAATCCAAATTGTTGTTGGTGTGTGTGCGCACGTGAGGGTGGGGGGTGGGGTGGGTCTAGAGGGTGGGGTGGGGATGGTAGAGATTCAGGGGAAAGGAGGTCACTAGGGTAGTGATGTTTTGCTGAGAGCTTCTTGTGTGACCTTCTACTTCTGTGCAGTTCAACGTGATGAAAAAAGATATGCTGGAAGGTGTAAAAATCCAGCCCTCAAGAAAGGCGAAAATGCAGTTTGTGTTAATCTGAGCTAAGTGTGGGTCAATACCGAGGAACGCCAAGTGCTGAGCCGTAGTAAAGGTGGCAATTTTAACCGATAATCGAGTCCACAGGCCAACCTATCTGCAGCCGTGATCTCAAGCAAATTCGCTGCAGACTAATTACTACTAATAATAATAATCCTTGCATTTCATGTAGCACTTTTCACATCTACCAGACGTCCTCAAAGCATTTCACAGAATGTACTGTAAAGTGAACTGACTGTATTTTTGTGGGCCAAAAGCGGTAGCCGATTGCGCACAGAAGTGTCCCACAAATAGCTGTGGATTGAAGTGACCAATTTATTATTGTATTTTTTTTCTGAGGGATTATTAGCAGACGTGTTGAATAAGGAAACTTGTTTCGACGTGCCGGCGAGAGCTCTACCCCTGGCTAACACATGCTAACACATGCCAGGCAAAAACAAATACTTGTGGGACATTGCTGTGTGCAACATGGCTGTGATGTTGGCCAACACAGACAGTCACTACGCTTTACAGTGAAGCTCCTTGAGACCTTCCAATGGATGAGAAGGCATCCTGTATCAAACACAGGATCATTATACTGTAATGTGTTGCAACTGAGACAAACTTTAAGACCCAGTGAAAGCCTTTGCTTAAAGCAAACTGAGAAACATTTGATTTTTGTTCAAAATACTACAGTTGTCGTTTGCAGAGACATCCTGTTTTGTTTTCTTGCGGTTCAGAGCTACCGTACGACCAATAAGTTGGGACACCATTAAAACGTCTAATAGGTCTTAAAGAAATGATGATTTTTTTTAGATAATAGGGTAGTTATCATGACATTTTGGCCACAAGTAATAAAAATAATCCTTGCATTTGATATAGCTTTTTTTCACTTCTTTGAGACGTCTCAAAGCGCTTTGCCGAATATACTGTAAAGTGAATTGACTGTATATCTTGTGGGCGAAATGCGGCAGCCAATTGCGCACAGCAGTGTCCCACAAACAGTCAGAGATTGAGTGAGCAAATTTTTTTAAAGGAATTATTAACGCCGGAAAAATAATTTGCCTTACAAGTAACAACCAGGTTCCTATTTACTGCTTGGTGAACAGTGCAGGGAGAGGTTGCATACTAGAGTTAGCAAACTTCTTGTTCCCTCTCCTTGTCCCTCCACCACCCCACAACCCCGATTAATTACTTTGGACTGGTATCAGAAAGCAGACTTGGGCAGCTGTACGTTACACTGTGAAATTGACGCAACAAGATTAACGCTAAAAATACTCGAGATGAAGTTTTCTCATTCACTCACCCAATGCAGCTGTACAGCGACTGTCTGTCAGCAGTGCTCAGGCACACTCCGCTTCACTGCGTTACTCAACTCAGAAACAAAACGTGTCCAGTGAATTTATTTTTTGTCTTGTGACCAGCAATATCCCACAAATAGCCGATGAGTGAAGTGAGTGACCAATTTCTTGTGGGGGATTGTTAGTCAGGACATCAGGAGAAGTTCCCATATCTTTCTGGATAGTGGCATGTATGTGTGTGTGTACATATATATATATATTTTATATCTATATATAATATATATATATATTTAAAATAGCTTATTAAATACAACTTCTTATAGGTGTCTGAAGTTCAAAGTGTACCTTTGCTTTAACAATTCTTGCAGGCAACGTGAGTTAATGGTTAACGCAATTTTCAGTTGCATTCACCATTAAATCACGCTACCTGCTCTAATCGTGTGTCTCGGTGTAAACCTCAGATTCAATTGAGGCGTAGCCTAAAAATTCCCCTTTGCAGAACTACATGTGTACCTGCAACAGCCATTCTCGTGTCATTCCAGTCTCATCGCAGCTCGGATCGAATCTGCCAGAGCCTCGCGAGCCAGACTTGAGTAAATAGGATTATAACACATGATAACACTGATAATGCTCGAGTTGATACAGCTACCTTATCACGTCATCATGATGTCTCAAAGCGCTTCACAGGATGCACTGTAAAGCAAAGTGGATCGACTGCATTTCATGGAAAATGTTTTTACCCAACCGCGTTTGTTTTTTAATATACAAAGCGACGTCCCGTTCTAGATGACGCTTAATCTTTTCGACTCATCTGAGACGTGTATTGGACAGAAATTGGCTGCTTTATATCAGCAACCCACTGCCGACTAAAGGAATGTGGTTATGTTGACGAGTCCAGTGTCCTGGTTCGGTAATTAGAGTATAAGAATAAATAAAAATGCCTTCCTATATGGACAGCGCGATTCAGGCAGTGTGAAGAATCAGGCATCCTTTATTCCCCTGGACAAAGTTCCAATGTGATATCGTCAGACAGTCCCTTACTTGTTCCCGATTTAGCTCTGGTCTCTCTCTCTCTCTCTCTCTCTCTTTCTCTCTCTCTCTCTCTATGTTTATAATAAGCAGATGAAGTTGGCTTAAAAGTTCAATTTTGCGCTATTTACTACCAAGATCGTGGGGGGCGAGAGAATGCTTTCAGAGTAACTAAGGCAACTTAGCTTTGCAGAATGAGGGGAGTGCCAATCTACATGGGAGTCAACCCAAACTTCATAGTGAGTGAGTGAGAGAGATCGGGCCAATTAGATATTTGTGTTGAAATGTAACCAGGCTACAATTCCTGCTGTAACCACAAACACTTAGTCTGGGTTAACAGTTGGAATTGTCACAGTGGACTATTGTTGAGATGGATTGCATAACTTTTAAAAAAATCTTTTAAAACAAATGGAATTGGATAGATGCTTGAAAAAGCGGGGATATGAAGGTTGCAGAGGGATGTCAGTAATAATAGTAATAATCATCCTTGCGTTTGATGTAGCGCCTAGTCAACAACAACAACTTTGATTTATATAGCGCTCTCCATGCCGGACGGCGTCTCAGAGAGCTTCGCTTCGCTCAATGTCTCACGTCGTTGAGACATCGCAAAGCACTCCACAGAATATATTGTAAAATGGATTGCCTGTGTGTTCTGTGAGCGAAACGCGGCAGCCAATTGTCCCACAACCAGTTGTGTCCCACAAAGACGTAGATTGAGTGAACAAAATATTTGTTTTCCACGGCGTTACGATTAGGCTATGTGGAATCACAGTGTAGGTTTGCCATGCTAAATGGCCCGTTTCTGTGCCATAATATAAATCAATCCACGATTTCAATCAAGAAATCCCAACGTCCCGTCCCTTATTGTAACAGAATAAATTTAGCGCTTGTTTAATTATGTTTTAACAGCCTCTGTTTTACTGTTTATGCTTAGCCACACTTCATTTCGCTTTGATTGGCTAATTTTTAAACACATTGACTAAAAATTGTGCTAGGCGGGTAGCTACTGCTCGATTCCCTGGGTGAGTTATGGTGAAGTTGGTTGTCAAAATCCAAACACATTTGTTGCACGGCAGATCTGCTCGTCTCCTCCCTTTATACTATCCTCCTTCGAGCTGAACAAACACCAAGAAGTTTGCCAAGCAATGCTCTCAATAGGAGGCTGTGTGTGTGTGTGTGTGTGTGTGTGTTTTTTTGCTGGTTAGACTCCAGCAGTAATCCCAACGCACACTTTGGAGTCCGCAGGCCTTGGCTTTTTATCAACCTTTGCAATGGGCACACAAAACGCACACAAATCACGACACTTTGCAGTGTTTCCCCTGAAGCGCCTTCGAGATGTTCTCGAAGACGTGACAAGGCTCTCTGCCAAACGCAAAGACTCTTTAAAAGTCTCAAAAACGCTTCACGGAATACCCTAGAGAGTGAATCAATCAACCGTGTGTTTTGTGAGTGAAATTCCAATCGAGACACGCGGGGAATCTGCAAGTGAAGGTGGAATGCATGGGATTCTCATCTTGGTTTGGATACTCTTTTAAAGTATTGACCAAAACCTAAAAGGCGGATTAACCAGGTTTAGGAGGATGGAGCAAAATCACTGATTGGCACTTGTACAACCAATCAGAGGGAAGACCCGGAAGCCCATGGGAGACCAGCAGCCAATTGGAGAGTGGTATGAGCGTTGGGGTTCTAAAAGCGAGGACGTCAGGCAGAACTACAGCATTTCAGACTGATCTGTAGTAGATGTGGACTGACTGACTGACTGCAGTAACACCATATGTGTGCTGATCTGCAGGTAATAGCAGCCTTGTACATACTGGACTCCACTGAAAGGTTCGTTTTGCAGGCGAAACTTGCATTGATTTTATTTGATTGATTGCTTGATTTGATATATACATTTATTTATTGATTGATTGATTGATTGATTGATTTTAAACCCATGTCAAAGATTACAAGTGAAACATTTGTTTTGCCTATAAAACATACGGTCTTTACAGGAGGTATATTCTGGGAAGCTTTTTGAGACGTCTCGAAGACGTGATAAGCTGCTGTATCAAATGCTAGGATTACGATTATTATCTGCAATTATTGAAATCTAGAATGATTGTGTTTTTATGGGTGAGGGGGAGGAAATCTAATTTCATATACTGTATAGGAGAATGTGAGGTTAGCAAATCATTGTAGGATGGAGGATATTTTCTGACTAAAACAGTTGCCTGTTTAGTGACTTGATTCGTTTTAGTCTAGGTTCACTAAATGAGACAGCAAGTGTCATGAAATGAGGGGCTGAGGTTGACACACGATTGAAATCAATGCACGGTTGAAACCAGTGGAGTTGCGTGATTTCATGTCAGTTACATGTGGACTGTGTTATTGGAAGGGTTTAATGATGGAGTGAAACATCACAGGAGCAATGAAGTGACAGAATATTCACTATTTTTACTAAGCGAGAGCATTTGGTAGGTCGGGCGCATTTGCAAATGCAAGGATTATTATGGTGGAAGAATGGGATATATCTAGACGATGGAAATGCACAGGGAAAGTGCATATTATTTGGATGGTGGTGAGAGGGGAAGACAGTAAAGTGGAGAGGAGCAAGCGAGAGAGCTCTCGCTCAGGGTGGAGAAGTTTAAATGACAAATTGGGTACAGCATTCTGCTCACAAGCAAGATGACCCAGGTTTGATTCCTGGGCAGGGCGAAAACTTACTCCATGCCTCTGTTTACCAAGCAGTAAACCAATAAGCCTTAATATGAACTTGATCGTTAGTTGATTGGCGGATCGATTTCCAGGGGGTAATAATCCCTCCAAAAACAAACACTAATAAATTGGTTCACTTCATCCATGATTTTTGTGGTACACTGCTGTGCGCAATTGGCTGCTGTGTTTCTCCCATAGAACGTACAGTATATTCAGTGAAGCATCTCAAAGTCGTGATCAAATAATAATATTATTAGTACATGTACTTAAATATCTCTGTTTCTTATCTTTTAGGACCACAATGCTAAGGATCAGACGCCCATTTGTGGATAGGTTTTGGCTGGGAGCAATCGCGCTGGTTTAGTGTTTTGGTTTTCGTGCGGGATTAAGAAACGGAAATCGAGAGGCGAAGGGGCTTTTTGGATCTTCCGTCGACAATGGCACCGATGAAATGGAACAGGACTTGTCTGATCTTTCACCTCATCCTCGTCCTGGCCTCGTCGTGGTCGAGAACGGTTGTGAACAAAGAGTACGGCACCTTCAGGTCGGAGAGGTCCGAATGGGTCTTCAACCACTTGGTTGTGGACAATGCGACCGGCAACGTGTACTTGGGGGCAGTCAATCGGATTTACAAGTTGTCCAGCGATCTGAACCTCATGGTGTTCCACCTCACGGGTCCCGATGATGACAACCCCGCCTGCTATCCTCCCCGCATCGTCCAGCCTTGCAACGAGCCCCTCACCCTGACGAACAACGTCAACAAGATGCTGCTCATCGACGACAAGGAGAAGCGGCTGATCGCGTGCGGGAGTCTGTACCAGGGCATCTGCAAGCTCCTGAGGCTGGATGACCTGTTCAAGCTGGGCGAGCCATCCCACAAGAAGGAGCACTACCTGTCCGGGGTGAACGACAGCGGCTCTGTGTTCGGGGTGATCGTGTCCGATCCCGACGCGGACGCCAAGCTCTTCATCGCCACGGCGGTGGACGGCAAGCCCGAGTACTTCCCCACTATCTCCAGCCGCAAGCTGACCAAGAACTCCGAGGCCGACGGCATGTTCGCCTACGTCTTCCACGATGAGTTTGTGGCCTCGCTGATCAAGATCCCCTCTGACACCTTCACCGTCATCCCCGACTTCGACATCTACTACATCTACGGCTTCAGCAGCGACAACTTTGTCTACTTCCTGACCATCCAGCCGGAGATGGTGACCGCCCTCGGCTCCACCCGCGAGCAGGACTACACCTCGAAGCTGGTCAGGCTCTGCAAAGCCGACACCACCTTCAACTCGTACGTGGAGCTGCCCATCGGCTGCGTCAAGGGCGGCATCGAGTACCGTTTGCTGCAGGCTGCCTACCTGTCCAAGGCCGGGGCTATACTGGCTCGCTCACTGGGCATCGGTCCGAACGATGATGTGCTCTTCACCGTCTTCTCCAAGGGTCAGAAGAGACGAAGCAAAGTGCCCGATGAGTCCGCCCTTTGCATGTTTGTGCTGAAGTCCATCAACGAACGCATCAAAGACAGGCTTCAGTCCTGTTACAGAGGAGAGGGCTTTTTGGACCTGGCCTGGCTTAAAGTGAAAGACATCGCCTGCGTTACTGCGGTAAGGTTGACTTGCTTTTTTATGTATGAGTTACGTGTGTCTGCGCTGTGTACATGTCGAGGACTTTGAATTCACACAATCTTGGTTAACACTCCCAACGTAGTCCTGGGGCACACTGCCATTATTCACCTGACGCTGTGTTGCTGGAGGGAAGAGAAGGGAGTTTCTTTCCATGACCTGGCCAACAATTCCCCAGATAAAATCGGTCATTCACTTCAAAGGCTGTTTGTGGGGCGTGGCTGGGCATAAATTGGCTGCCGCATTTGCCTACAAAATACAGTCACTCCACTCTGCTACAGTATACAGTTTGGAGCTGTAGCTCATTGGTTAGAGCACTCACCTTACAAGCGAGAGACCTGGGTTCAATTCCAGGCAAGGTGAAACCTTGGGCAAGTTTCTTTATTCCACACGCCTGATAATAATCCCTCCCAGAGAAGAACACAATTGGTCATTTCAATCCACGACTGTTTGTGGGGACACTGCTGTGCGCAATTGGCTGCCATGTTTCGCCCACAAATAAACAGTCAATTTACTTTACAGTATATTCTTTGAAGCGCTTTGAGACGTCTAAAAGACATGATAGGCGCTACATCAAATGCAAATATTATTATTTATTATACCTTGTATGTCCCCTGAGACGTTGTCCTAACGTGAAAACTATTATTTATTATTATGTATGCACAATTTAATAATGATAGAGCATAGACAATTGTCTGTGTAAGAAACAATGGCTGAAATTATATTTTCTATCCTGCCATCCTTGACCGGCAATTCACACATGTAAAACTCAAAGCTCAGCATGAATTACATGTAAATTACAGGCTGCATAATTACCTTTGATTGAAAGGTACATTGCAGCTTATTTTTTGATTCACTGCGACCCTGTTGTGCGTTTTGTGCACTACATTTGCTACTTTCATTTCAATACTGAAGTCAAGCTTATGAATTTGAATACTGTACGTGTATAACAGCTCAGCTGCTAAAAATGACTGCTTCATCAGGCTGCGTTGTGCGCGGTCTCTGATGAGTTAGCTGATGTCAGCTGGAAGTACGAGTAGACACATCTTCTGATCTAGGAAGAGGAAAGAACCCAGTACAGTACTGTACGATGATATAATTGTTGCCTTTGATGTAGCTCACGTTGTTGAGATGTCTCAAACCACTTCACAGAATATACTGCAAAGTCAATTGACTGTACGTATATTTTGTATAAAGAGAGCCATGCCAAGCTTGCTTCTCCATTGATATTAAGTGAGGATAGAGTGACTGTGAATTAATATGTTCCTCCTCCTACCCCCCCACCCCCCTCACCCCGCCCCCCAACCATCCCAAGCCATTCAGTATAGTTTGGCTTCACTCACGTTGAGTGGACATCTGTAAAGAACTGGCACTTAATGTAATTGGAGATCGGTCAATGCCAAACCTTGTCTATTTCTGTCTATCGGGAGACGGGCAGGAGAGTTGATTTAGTGATGCAATGGCCATTGGAGAAGGCGATTGACTGTTGAAGAATTCACAATGAAGATATTCAGCTGGTATTAGAGAGAAGGGCAGGGTAGTCAGTGAGGGAAAGCTGAGTCAGTGGAGCATGAAGGAATTGAAATAAGTTGCATGTATTTAGCACCTTTCATGTTGCTATAAAATATGCAACCGAAGGCGCTGGACATTTGAGGGATTGCACCTCAGGTGGGAATGGGAATCAAGACAAGGTGGAGGGCAAGTGGTGGGGGTGAATGACCAAACGCATGGTCAAAGAAGAAGGTCTTGAGGCGGGCCTTGAAAGAGGGATGGGGTGAGGTGGATCTGCTGGAGATCCAAAGGGTGGGGAGAAAAAGACTGGAAAGCCAATGGTGGGGTGGGCGGGCGGGCGGGCGGGCGGGCGGAACGGGGAACCCGGTGTCGGTCATTGCTAACTGAGCAGACTTAAGTGGTGAGGTAGGTAAGGTTTCAGCAGGAGACAGCCAGGACAGAGGAGACTCAAACCAGCTGGATTCAAATCCCCTGCTCTCAACAGTGTGTTAACTCACTACACCAGCCACTGCTGCATTAGTGAGGTATTGTCAGCGATGTTGTGTTTGTATGGAATGGGTTTGTTTATACACCAGCAGCTCGTGGTAAGATAAGTCCATGTTGGATAAAGAAACCCAGCAAAGCTCGATCATTTATGACACAGCTTTGAGAGTCCGAGCCTGGGATGAGCAATAACAGGTTCCACCAAATGATTTGGAGTAACCTTAACCGTGTCCTTCACTGGTGTTCACGCTTGGCCCCACGTGTGATCGTTGCAAGCTAAAAAAAGGATGGTGCGCGCCACAAATGGAAGTGGAGGATAAGCTATTGCGATCGCAGCAGGTGCAGACAGCAATCTCTCTCTTTTCCTATGAGCAGCGTGAAATTTGATTTGAGTGGTGAGGCTGTAAAGGTCCACAGGTAAACTGCGTGACTTGTCACATTCATCGAAAGCAACGCATTGTTTGTCGTCTTGTACTGCCACGACAGAACTCTTTTTGCTACAGGTGTTTCGATTCTTTTGACATTCCTGCGCTGGATTGCGAAAATCTCTTCAAATCCCTTCATACCTCCCCGCCTCTCCGACTCGCTTGCTCCCCAACCCACTGCCTCCGTTCGACTGCTTCCAGCAAGCCAGAATCCTAGAAAAATATCTATTGAGTGTTGTGCAGTAATCTCACGCTGGGAGGATTACTTGAAGGAGGACTTTTTTTTTTCAACGGTAACACTGAGTTTTGAAAGCACGAAAAAAAGATTTCCTCATACATTTACCATCCCCTCTGGTCACACATTGCATGAATTTGCTCATGTTGAGATAGAGTAACCAGCAATAGATTCTTTCCTCAGGTCGGTGAGTCATTAGCAAACGGGGACACATTTAAAGTAATGATTTTAACAAATTTAAACAGCCCCGAAGCGAATGATCAGCGTTATCTGGGGGATTGTTGGCAAGGACACCGGGAGAAGCACTCTTCTCTTTTTGGATACTGCCAAGGGATCTGTTAACATCCCCTTGAATAGGCAGCCATGACCTTGGTTTAACATCTTATCCAAAGGACAGCCCCTAGCACTACACTGGAGTGTCAGCCTAGACTATGAGTTCAGTCCCAAGGTGGAGCTTGAACCCACAACCATCTGACTGGGAAGCCTCAGAGTGCTACCCACTGAGCCAGGGTGGAACATGGCTAGATGACTTTGTTCTGTGCGGTAAAATTGCTAAATTTATTTGGTACTATTGTTTGATTCTCGGAAGCTTGTCTCTTACGCGCAACTTTATGTCTCACCGAAGCACGGTGAAAACAATCGAGATGAATGAATAGGTTATTGATTGACATTCTGTGTTAGAACACAGGGTCCTTTTCCAAAGAACACAAGGTCTCAAATCTCAGTCTAAGCCAATAATCTGCGTGTAACCTGTAACATTTGAGTTTTGGATCCGCCGCTGTTTAGATGGCACCAAACAGCAGTTCAGTTTTATTTTTAGAGATGTGAAGGAGAGGCTTTGTTCCTTTGGGGTTGACAATGCTGGTAGCTGTTGCCTTTTGCCCAGTGTGAGCACAACACTTAATGCAGATCTTTTTTTAGAGGAAAAAGTTACTGCATTGAATACTACTTGTAGGAACAGGGGTAGGCCCAGGTTCAGACCCTCGAGCCTGTTCCGCCACTCTATCAGATCACGTCTCAACTCCAATTATATAATTTTAATTAATACGTAATATATAAAAATCACTTCTAAGTATATAACCTGAAAAGTGTGTCAATTGTTCTTTTGCTGAGTGCATTGCTCTTAGATGCAAACGTTGAAATGATTCATTTGAACTTGGGTCGGTTTTAGTTGAGGCTCGATATTCTGGGAGAGGTCTATGTGGCTGGTAGCACACTCGCCTCTTGAGTCAGAGGGCTTATGGGTCCAAACCCCAGGTCAGGACTTGGAATCACAAAGTCTAAGCTGATACTCCAACGCATGGCTGAGGATGTGTTGCATCGTCGGAAGTGCCATCCTTCAGTTGAAATGTTAAACTGAGATCTCGTCCGTGGATGTTAAAGATACCATGGAAAAGAGAAGGGAATTCCTCCCGGTGTGCTGGCCAACATTCCCCCAAATAAATCAAATTGATCATGCAGTCCTATTGGTGGTACATTGCCGTGCACAATCTGACTGCCACATTTCACTCTGAAAATGCATCGTCAATCCGCGATGCAGTATATCCTGTGAAGCTGTTTGACTGGAACTTTTTGACGACGTGAAAAGCGCAATATCAAATGCGAGGATTATCATTATATTGCTGCCCAGCTTCAAGTTGTAGCTTGTATTTAAGAAGGTGGAGGAGATTTGTTTCTACACACCTCTGCCAAGAGCGAAGTGATGTATGCCCCAGCTCTCTACTTTTTCTATTGTGGCCAGAGAGTTTGTTTCTTGTTCCTATTGCCCATTGTGAGTGCCATTGTTGAAAGTGCCCCATTCCCTGGCCCCATTTCTGCGACTGTTTGTGGGACGCTGCTGTGCGCAATTTGGCTGCCGCGTTTCGCCCACAAGTATACAGTCGGCTTTCCTACTCTTCTTCATACTGCCCCGGCCCCACCTGCTCTTGTCCCTACCTAACTGTACAGCGCTTTGGGATGTCCTCTCAACGTGAAAGGCACTATATAAATGTAAGTTTTGATTGATTGATTGATTGATTGATTGTTGCTGGTTGTTGGGGAAAGTGCGCTGGTGATTGGCACAGCAGCAGTTGGGAAACATTGCCAAGGGTCTGTCATACAAGTTGGGAAAGAGGCGGTGGGGGGAGAGAAGGAGGTTCTGGTCTTGGAATTAATTTTAAATCCAATATTATATAATAATCCTTGCAATTGATATGGCGCCTTATCATGATGTTGAGACATTTCAAAGTACTTTGCAGAATATATTGCAAAGTGGTTTGAATGAGCATTTTGTGGGCAAAACCAAAGAGCAGAACAATGCACAAAACAAGAGTCCAAGAGTCCACGTTGGATGTGTCTATACACTGCATCGAACTGTGTTTGTTAACTTCCTCTTACCCAACCAAACAAGCTACTTCATTGCATTCCCCCGCCCCTGGGGTTAAAGTTTTTACCCAAATAATAATCAAAGATAATCAAATGGGAGGAAACAAATCTTCATAATATTTATCCATCTGCTCTATTCATAACCTCGCCTGTTCCATCCTTCCCATCAACAGATTCAGTACGTCTCCTTCCCATCTCCCCTACACCCCTGTTCCAGTAGCACATAATTGCGTCCTATATTTGCATTGTCCAACGCTGTTCAGAAGTGACTACTTATCCATTTCTTCAGAAGGTGGAAACAGAACATGTAGTTCGTTTCAAGAACAAATTAGACAAATTTCTGCTAGAAAATAATATCTCAGGGATACAGTATACAGTTTGGGACACGACACATGTCAAACGATCATCAAGATGATGGAAGATGAATTAGATGGACCTTGGTCTTCTTTCACCTAGAAATTGCTTATGTTCTTATAGGAGACCGAGCTTCCTACTTATTCTTTAATCGATGGGAGATGGGAAATCTTCTCATCCCTTGAGACTGTTTCAATTAAAACTATAGTCTCTGGTTCTGTTCTCACGATTCAAGTTGGTTAGCTGCAACTCACGCTGGCCCTGCTTCTCATTACTTTGCAGACCTCCCCAATTCCTTCCTTATGAGAAAAACCCCAGCCTCTGTGAGCCTCTCCTCATAGCCCTGGTCGCTCTTCACTGACCCACTCCTCCTGCCCGCCCCACTTCTCCAGTGCTCTTTTGAAGATTGGATGTACACAGTAATCTGAATGTGCACAATTTCAGTTGGATTTAGACAAGATTGATTTGGTTGAAGAAGTCCCTTCTGCCCATTTGATCTCATTCTTCCAGAACATCCACCTATAATCTAACCAGCGTCAAGTGCTTTTTTAAGAAATTAGTCCAGTGGTGCTGGCTTCAACCACCCTTCCTGGCAACCTCTTCCAGTTGTTAATTGCCCTCCGGCACATAAAATAATAATAATAATAATAATAGTAATCCTTGCATTTGATATAGTGCCTTATGTCATTGAGATGTCTCAAAGCTCTTCACAGAATATACTGTAAAATGAATTGACTGTATATTTTGTGGACAAAACGCGGCAGTCAGTGACCGCATTTTTTTCTCTCTCTGATAAAGAAATACTTCCTGGTGTCTGCCTGAAATTGCCTTTTACTGACCTAAAGCTGTTTCCTGTTGTTCCACTGTCCATCCAAAATCACTGACGATGGTTAGAGGCTAAAAATCCAAACTTTACTTCAATTGAATCATAAATACTCACGCACCATAATTTAGCAGCTGTAGTGAACACAGGCAGAATACAAAGTGGGGTTTCAAATCCTAGGCTTGAAATTCTACCTCGTCTTAGACTGTAAGACTCATTTGCTGTTGGTGCAAAAACATTTGGAAACATTTTAATTGAAAGGGATTTTTTTTTTCCATTCTCAAACAAAACAATTAATCTTGACATTTGTTACATCATTTCGAAATTGTGAGCAGTGCTTAAAAGATTTACTGTAAACCTTAAGGGATTGTATTTTGTAAGCAAATGCAGCAGCCAATTTTACCACAACAGTGTTCTATAAACAGCTGTGAAGCGAATGATCAATTTTATTTAGGGATTTGTTGGCCGGGTCACTGAAAGAAACTCACTTCTCTTTTTTTTAATAGTGCCATGGGATCTTTAACATCTACTATAAAGGATGGGACCTTGGTCTCATCTGAAGGACGTCATCCCCGTAAGAATGGAGCATTCCTTGCACACAGGAATGGAGGGTCAGACTAGATGAGAGTCGTGAAAACAAATTCCATAATGACTTCCAAAAGGGAATTAAATGGGTACTTTGAAAAGGAAAAATGTGCAAGGCTATAGGGAAACATCATGGGAGTGTGACTGAATGGGTAGCTCTGTGTTGGCACAGGCATGATGCGCTGAATGACCTCCATCTGTGCTGTAATACTCTATGACTCTATAAACTGTGTGCAGAGGTGTGGAGTCTCAAACTGAATCCCTTTCACAGCTTTGAATAATCACCATCCCCGGGGTTAAACAAACTAAATTTTCAGCAAAGGTGTAGTTTGGGGTTGTTTTTCCTGCTTTGACAATTTTTTGGCAAAAAAAATGTGACACTTCTGTTTATAGAACCAGAACTCCAGTTCTGCATTGTGTGCTTTGGTCATGCAATATAAACTTGGTCAACCAATCGAGTAACATTCAATTCAAATATTTCTAACTAATGCACTCTGAAACACTACAATGCATGGGGGACATTATATAAATATAAGTGGTTATGTGCCCATTGCTCCGTTATTACGGGGCAGCAATGGAGGGCTTCTCTCATACATTTAATGCCACCATCAGTGGCTGAGCCTTTGGACACCATGCTCTGGATCTCGGGAACGCTCTGGTTTTATCCCTCTGCCTCACCCCTCCCTCTCTCTTTAAAGCCCACCTTAAAACCTACCTCTTCAACTGTGCCTATGTGCAACCCCTCCCCATCCCCCTGTTCCTTACTCAACATCCGCCTCCACCACTGTGACGCGTTCCAAGATGTTATCCTATGTGAGATTGAGGCCGCTATATAAATGCAAGCTGTTGTGGTGTGGTGGCCAGTTAACCCTGCCTCTGTTTACAGTGTTGACCTTGGATATAGAACAGATGGAACAGGTATAAATTGTATTTCCTTTCTTTGCGTTCAGGTCAGAGAAATCTGACACATGCAAGCATGGGAATAAAAGTGCACATAATTCAGTCCAGACTGTCAAATAATTGCACTGAGGCGGGAAACCAGGCAAGAGAGTCTGGCCGAACTAACACAGTGGAGAGCATTATTCTTTAATGTTAGGAAAGGCCTTTGTGTTTGTATTTGTGATACAACGATACAGTGCTAAGGGCTGTCTGGTTGGAAAAACCATCAGTTTTGATGAGCATAGATTTCTAATGACTCTAATTGAATTCTCGCTTTCTCCAGCCCCCCTCCCCCCACCCCCTCCTCCTCCACCCCTCAACACACATGTCCCCCAAATTTCTGAAGTTCTTGGACTGAAGACCATGGTTTTTAAAGCTTACAGCTCTAAATTCCAACTAGTCTTAGCCTTTAGCACCATTTGTCTTGTAGAAATTTAAGAACGCAGAAACGTGCAACGTGGAAAATTCTTACTTTGTCTAGCTTGGAAACTGCCATTTTTTAAGAATTGCAAAAGTTTTCCAGTGTTTTGTGCTCCTTTATTGCGCGCTGCTAAAAGGTACAACCTAACTTACCTGTACACTAGTCGATATTCACCGATATATATACACTGTCACTTTACAGTATATTTGCGTCAGGAGCTCTTTGAGAAATTCTTTGAGAAATTCTGATGTGAAAGATAGTCATATCGAAGGTGTGGGTTATTAGAAACATCGCTCACAAATTTACAGTCAATTCACTTTACAGTACATTCTGTGAAGCACTTTGAGATGCCTAGAAGATGTGAAAAGCGCTATATCAAATACAAGGATTATTATTATTCTATTTCTTATATTATTATGATGTGTTATTATAATGTTCTACTGTAAATGTTAAACACAGATTAATGTCAGCCTTTAACACAAGCTTGTCCTTTTACCTGCAGCCTGTTCCCATAGATGACCGATTTTGTGGCTTGGACATTAACGCTCCATTGGGAGGATCCACTCTCATGCAAGGAATTCCCGTGTTCTCTGAAGAGCATGACCGGATGACCTCGGTGATTTCATACGTCTACAATGACCACTCTCTGGTGTTCATGGGGACAAAGAGTGGCAAGCTGAAAAAGGTAGGGGGAGATGCTGGTATTACCCAAGGTTGGGTGGGTGGAGACATGTACAGGGGAACAATAACAAGGGATTGTTTCCAATATGTGTTTGGAGATCACCCCTTCACCCTTGGCAGATCTTTCTCTGTTGCGTGTTGAGTCTTTTTTGTGTATGAAGCTCAACTGATCCCAAAGTTCCATCTCGTTTTAGCCTCAAATAGAAACATTCATCTTTAAATGCTAAGGTGAAAAATGTTAGTCGAATTAGAAACTGATTCAGCATTTGTTTTAAAAGGAACCAACTTATCCCAAACACAAGTCTTGAACTTTCTACGTTTTCTGTTGACAAATTCAACATTCGTTTTTTGCAAAAAATAGTAAGACCAGGTGGAATTTGGGGGTCACATATCACTTGCTGGTTGTAGTTGTACTTCACGTTGAATGCATTCCAGGGAGGAAGACTTCAAGCCACGCAACTCTCTGCTGTCAAAGTGAGAACTAACAGCGTTGAGGCAAGGTCAGGCCTTGCAGTCAAGACAGTTTTGACGTGTGTGTGTGTGGAGGGAAAGGGAGAAAGGAAGAGAAGATGACTGGTTGCATTCTAACCAGTCATCTTCTCTTCCTTTCTCCCTTTCCCTGTGTAAAATTATGCTGTGACTTCCTCTCTTTCGTTGGTTTGGCCAAAGAGAGCTGCTTCACAAAGGCAGCCACTGACAGTGATTTGGATAAACCCATTGACATTGCCAGGCAAGATGATGGTTGTTTAAATAAGCTTGTTTAAAATAAGCCCAACACCAATTGCCATGGATCTGCTGGTATCTAACCGGCTGACAATCTACAGGGCTTCAGTTTTCAGTGGGAGTAAGAGTGTGGCTCAGAACTCGGGCTGGGCAAGGTAAGGTCTTGACGTGACATCTCGGAATTGCACCTGGACCACAATGATCTTTGGCACTTGTATAAGGACTGTCTGGTTGGCAAAAACCATCAGGTTCTGATGAGCATTGATTTATAATGACTCTTAATTGAATTCTCGCTCTTGTGAGTCAAAGGATACCAGTTGTAAGAATTGGTTACAGGAAGTTAGTTATTATTTGTGCACTGGCTTGATACATTTGCAGAATCAATGAAGATTGACTTGTGGGGGTGGAGGAAGTTAAAGTCACGACAGCATTAGCAACTCTGGGCAGGAGGTGACTGTGCTTGAGAGTCGCTCAGTGACCTGGCTTCTGGGTTATTGGTCATAAAGTTTGTGCTTTGTTCGCAAGACTTTTATTGACTTCTCGGTTTGCAGTGCATAAACGTGTTTTCAGCCTGAAGACTGCTGAGCTCAGATGCGAATGTTGTATAGCTGTGACTCTGTCTCGAGGTCTGGAAATTTTGCTTGCTTAGGTTGTGACACAATGCAATTATCGCTGAAATATGACCTACTTGTAGCGACCGACGTTACCTGGTGCATTAATGATCGCGGCTGCAAATAACTTAGATTTGCGGCCAGTAAATCCTGTGCTTTTGCACACACGTTAATGTGTTTTAATAAGAGGGTACGTGACTCTGTGAGTCTTTCTCTCCTCCCTTTTTCCCCCTAGTTTCTTTTTCCCGTTCAGTAAATCCTCCTAGGTTGACAATGAGCAGTAGCTACTGGCTCATAATTCTTTGCACAGAGGCTGAGATCAGGCTCCATAGTACAGGACCAAAACTGCAATCCATTGATCCCCATCTGCGCCTGTCCCTACATCCACTTCTGTTTCCAAGCACACGTGTGAAACAGATCTTTTCTTTTAAATGGTGCACAGGAGATTAAGATACAAATAAGGCTATAGTAACTCGCAATTAAATACCCACAGGTTTTAACCTTGTGCCCAAGACAATTGTGGACCTGCCTGGCTCGGGAACAAAGTCTGGCTGGATTCCGACATTCAGTTGACAAACATGTCACGTTCAACTCCCGCTTGTCTCCTTCCCCCAAAGGAGACTAGTCGTTAGTTGGTCATTTGCCATCTGACAAGCACAGGTTAGAGCCCTCGCTAGGTGGATGGAAGGTACCCGGAACTGCCTGGTGGGCTGACGTCAAATGTTTGGGAGCACTGCCACCATCTTCCTGCCCGTAGCTCAGGTACACGTCCCTTCCCATTGAGCGATGGTTCCACCAGTTGTAGGCGTGGAGTTTAAGCAGCCGCTGCTTGCCTCTCTGCAAACTAATCAAAAAGTAGATTCCAAGTCATGGATGTACGAACATGCGTTCACGAACTTGGACGCCAGGCAAATAAATGTTGTGCTTTTCTACATACATTAATGCATTTAATAAGGGGGGGGACACAAGCCTCTTACACCCTCCATCCTTTGCCCCATTTTTTGCTCCACTCCGCAGTTCCTCCTGGTTTAAGAGGGTGGCACGGCCAATGCGTAACAGAGATATCTCTTATTGAAGCTATTGTTTCTGAATAATGGTTGAAAGATACATACGCTGAGCACCGTCTTATTATGTGATTTTCCCTACCTCCCCCCACCACCATGAAACTAATTAACACACACTTTTAATTAAGGTATAGAACTGGTTTTATATTCAGGATGCTGGCACCGTGGCTGACCTAAACAAGGGGAGCTTGTTGCCTTAAAATGTTTACACATGCATTAATTAAACCACAATCGCAGCTTAATCCTTCAGCTAATTTTTTTCCCCCTTTGATAACCAAATTCTGCATGACATCTTAACTGGATTGTTAAAGTCAAGCAGCAAATATTAATTTTGAGACGACTATCATAACTTTTTAAGTACTGGGATTAATTGTCTTTTGAGGTTTCGACGGCGGCTTTCTTTATTTGGGTGATTGATGTTATTTGTTGAAGGATTCATTTCTGTTGTACACACCACTGTGCTATAGCTGCTCCCAAACGAAAGCGTTGAGTGAATTATGGATGTTGGCAAAGCAGCACTTCGTTGTGTCACCAGAACGTCAGTATAGTCACCCTTTGAAACTCCATCCCACAGTCCCTTCGCTTTGCCCCCACCCGTGCTTTCTTCAAGGCCCATCTCAAGACTTTCTACTTCAACCATGTCTTTGGTCATCATTCCTGCCCTACACCTCTGTTGATCCCAACTCCAGCTTGGGTGCACACCCTTGACTGTCCAGTGCTATGGGATATCCTCCCGATGTGAAAGGCAGTAAACAAATTGAAGTTGTTGTTGTAGTATATACCGGAGCGTAGTATTGGCCAACTGTGTCCGCTTTCTTACCCATTTCCTAAATTAACCAGCACAGAAGTATTGAGGCCAATTGTGGTCTCCTTTTGCTTCCATAGCTTAGCTCAACAAGCTTGGGCCAGACTGGAGACCTTGGAGACCCATGGCTCAGCTTCATACAGGGTATCTTTCGATTCTAGCCAACTACTTGTTTCTCATCACTACCCTTGGTGACCAAGCCATCAGTCATTAAACCCCCACTCTCTGGAACAAATTACCAAACTTCCACTACCTTGTACATCTTCCTTATCTTCAAAGCCTTCTTTATATATGAAAATAACTCAACTTCAACAAAGCAGCATTTATTATTTATTTACCATTTTGTTGACCATGCGTTTGGTACATTCCCTTAAATTCTCCACTTTCATATTTTTTGAAATATTGTACACAAAGAGGCAGGCAGGCGAGTTGTTCAGATCTGAAATTCATTGCCTGAAAGGGTGGTGGAAACTAATTTGATAACAGCTTTTAAGAGAGAAGTAGACATTTTTTGGGGAAGGACGAGTTTGCAGGCTATGGCAAGACAGCTGGGGAGTAGGCTTGCTTTGCACGGCTCTTTTAAAAGAAACAGCGTAGACACAATGGGCTGAATGGCCTCTTTCCATGCTGTATAATTCTGTGATTCTATGAGGCTGCCGTTGTACCACAGGGTGATTCACTTGTTTGTTCTTATATGAGAAGGTTTCAATTTCTAACTCGGTCTCGCCTGAAACCACTGTGATGTAAATGTGGTCTACCTTTGCATGTGGTGTTCAGATAAATAAATCTCTTGTGCAGGCTCTGTGCATGCAATGCAGCATTATTTGCATAACAACTTATGTTGGCCAGTCTGATCTGTCTGGCTTTGAGCATCTATGTAAACCACACCACTACTTCCTCATCTCTATGTCAACACATATGAAAACGGATGATTTTTTTCCATTGCGAGCTTGTTTAGTGAATGCTATAATATTTGTTTGTAATTATAATAATCCTTGCATTTGAAATAGAGCCTTATCGCAAATTCGACATGGCTCGAAGCACTTCGCCAAATATACAGTGAAGTGGCTGTATATTTTTTGGGCGAAACTAGATAAACAATTGCACATAGCAGTGTCCCACAAACCATTGTGGTTTGAGTGACCAAATTATGAGGTGGAAACCTTAAAATCCACACAACAGAAGGAGGACATTTGTCCCATGTCATTTTTTTTTGCCAACTTTAGCCAAATCCTCTGGCTCCCCATCCCTCAAAGGATCGAATATTTGTTCCTCACCTTCAAGGCCCTCCATGGCCTTGCCCTCTCTTACCTCTCTGATCTGTTAACCCCCTATCAACCTGTCCGCTCCCTCTGTTCAGCAGGCTCCAGCCTGCTCCATGTCATTCACCCAACCCACCCTATCATCAGTGGCTGGGCTTTCAACCTCTTTGCCCCCTTGCATTGGATCTCCAATCTACAATCCTTTTGCCTTTGCTTGCTCCTTTGCTACCTTCAAGGCCGGTCTCAAGACCCTCCTTTTCGATCACCATCCTATCTCTCTGCCCTCAACTCATTCAAACCCTGCTCCCCCTCTCCCCCATGTTCGGGAGCTGACCCCTGATTGTTCAGCACCTTAGGACATCCTCCCAACGTGAAAGGCACTCTATAAATGTAATTTAGTTGTTGTTGTTTTGCCGACTATGATGAGTATCAAACATGTTGTTGGTGCCACATTGAGTGAATTGTGGGCTGCTGTATTGGTATCTTAATTAGAGGTCTAAATCCATTAATTATCAAATAGGAATTACTTGGATGTGTAGGAGGTGAACCCTCTCTCCTGCCTTCTCTCTTCCTCAATCGCTCCTCTCTCAATTACCATTCTTAAATCTTGGATCCATAAAGCTGAGACATGAAATTGGCTTCTAGCTTATGGAAAAGATACCAGAGAAGTGGATTGGGTTCAGTGTAGGTTCACACAGATTGACACCAAGGATTGGAATTACAGCAATGAGGGGGCTAAAATTAAGCCTATTCCGTCTGTGGATGGAGACTAAATGAGATCTCCAACATGCTGGCAAGTTTACAGAGGATGGGCAGTGAACGGTGATTCATGTTACAGTATTTGGAAAATCATTGGTAATGTAGTGTGGCATCAATTCAGTATTGTCACAGGAAGAGTTGAAGAAAGATTAGAAAAAGTTTTCTAGTCCTGAGATGAGATTGGACTGTGGAACGTTCCACCACAAGCAGCCACTGAGATTGTAACATCATTGAAAAGGGGGTTGAATGGACTTTTGGAGAGGAGAAAGGAGATAGTAATGAGCGATCATTAGACAAGCTTGGCTCTTCAGTTTTGTAATCAAATCCCTTCACGCCCTGGCTCTGACCTGCTTACTGCCCACTTCGCCATCGGTGGCAGTGCCTTCAGCCACTGTGCCCCAATGCTTTGGAACTCTCTCCCGCAAACCCTCCACCTCGCCTACCTCCTCCTCCTTCCCCTTGTTCAGATCACATCTGAAGACCTTACTCTTCGACCGTGCTTACGGTCACCTCCTCCCTTCCCCTGCTCGGCGTCAGTGCTCGCTGCCGTTAAGCATTAAGTGTTAAAGTTTCGTCCTCACCTGGCTCTCCCTTGCAAGGTGAGCACGCTAACCACTAAGCTACAGGATTCCATATAGTTACATATAATTGTAAGCATATCTCCCTCACAATGCTCAGCAGGAAGCTGTGCTTTTAAGAGCTCCAGCAGCTGTACCTTTAAGAACTTCCATCTGTCGATGAAACTTTAAATAAATAAAGATTGGAGCGAAAAGGTTCCCCGTTCGACTAATCCCCTTTGACTGAGAAATTCAATAATAATGACCAGATAACCTCAGGAGGGCAGGAAGTGCCGGCCAAAACTGTTTGTTTGGGAAGAGATGAGAATTGTGTTTTGTCAATAGCAGGCCGGCAATGCCAGACCTTTCGAGGCCAGCGCAAAGCCTTGGGGATTCTAAGATATGGAGAGAGAGAGAGAGAGAGAGAGAGAGAGTATGTGTGTGTCTATGGTTTGGGGGAGAGAGAAGTTAAGATGTGAAGCATTATTCTCTCCCATACTAAGTTCCATGAGCTCATCACCCCCTACCCCATCCTCGCCTGGCTTTATGGCTCTCCAAAACCCTGACGGATTGAGTTTTAGATCTTGGCCCTCACTATTGAAACCACCATGGTCTTGTTTTGTTCCCTGTGTCTGCGACCTATTAAAACATTACTATGTCTGTCACTCTGCACAATTGGCACTGGCCCCCGTCGCTGCCCGTCCCACCATTGGCAGTCGGGCCCTTGAACTCTCTGCCCCTACCCTTTGGAACTCCACTCACTTGCCTCCTTCAAGGCCCATTGACATGCCTTACAACAATAATAATAATCCTTGCATTTGGTATAGCACTTTTCAGGTCTTCTAGGCATTTCAAAGCGCTTCACAGAATATACTGTAAAGTGAATTGATTGTATGTTTGTGGGCAAAACCCTCTTGACTTCAACCACCAATTTGGGTGCAACCCCTTGACTGTCCAGCGCCTTGGGACATCCTTTTGACGTGAAAGGCACTTTATAAATAGGATTTGTTTGTTGCGTTATATATATGGACCAGGGTTTGGAGAGGATAAAAACAGGTTGAGGAAGTACAAGGAATCGACTGCAATATGTCCAAGCTTTGGTAACTCGCGCTGATATTCAATTGTTATTCAACTATTATATTCATTTGAAATCACTACCATTTTCCTGGGTCTCAAGAATTATCCAGTGTCAGCTGGACTCAGTCCACAGCAGAGTCAGAAGGTTGTGGGTTCAAGCTCCTTGTTGAGAACCATGTGCTCGTACAGAGGTGGATTTTTAGGTGGATGTTAAAGATCCCTCAAAAAGAGAAGGGAGTTTCTCCCGGTATCCTAGTTAATAATTTCTGAAATAAGGATTCAGGTTCAATTCCTGGGCAGGAAGAAACCTTTGTCAGGTTTCCTTGCTCCACATGCCTGTTTATACCTCTCAATAAGTAAGAACCCGGTTGTTCATCGATTGGCAGATTGCTTGTGAAAAAAAAACAAATCAGAAGACTTTGGTCACTCAATACAGCTGTGCAAAATACACAGTGAATTAATTTTATAGTATATTCTGTGAAGCGCTTTGAGACACTTCAATGATGGGTAAAACACTGTATCATATGTAGGGTTGATTATTATGTTGTTCGACTGAAAGCAGCAGAACAAAGATTACGCCTGGCGCCATCCTGGTTTGCATGTGTCAGGTACTTAGCGAAGAGACTCGGTGAACCGTTTGGAGACTATAGATCACCGATGTATAGTTTAATCCCCACTCTCAGCTTTGGGATTTCCTCCTCTGCTCCTTTCATGCATATTTCATAGGATGCTCCAGCCAAATAGACGATTAAACCTCTGACCACATCCTGCGTGATCAGCTTAATATAAATAGTTGTAGACATATCGCCATCTAAAGATATTGGAGTGGTCTAACCCCTGATGTCAGCCAGAATCGTGAGACTCCTGTTTGGCATCTCAGATCTCATCTGAGTCACAGAACGAGGATTGCCTGGACAGATCACTGTGTCTGTTGCGGGTGTTTTTCCAGGTGACCACACAAGTTATTTGGCTGGAGAGCTTCAAAATCTCCCAATCACCAGTGTCTTGTATTGTCTCAAAGCTCTTCACATAGTATACTGCAAAATGAATTAACTGCTTGTCATGTAGGCGAGACGCGGCTGCCCATTGCGCACAACAGTCTCCCACAAACAGTCTTGAGTTGAGGGCCCCAAATCATTATTATTTTTTTCGAGGGAATTATTACCCCCAGAAAAGTGATCCGCCAATCGACTAACAACCAGGTTCCTACTTACTACAGGTACTAGGAAAATAGAGGTGCGCGGAGTAAGGAAACTTGCCCAACATTTCGAACAGTGCTCATTAAGGTCCTGGAGAAATGCAACACGTTTCTGCTCTCAGCGTCCAGTGTCGTTATTAAGAATTCCCAGGTCAGCCTTTGACCTCTCTTCCTCCCCCACTTTGCCTTCCACCTCTCTCCCCCACCACTCCCAAACCTCGGTAGGGCAATGAAACCTGGTCCATTAGAGCGCCATTTCCATTTTCCTCACCAGCCAACTTTCCGGCCTCTCTGCCAATTTTGAGCCAATTAGTGCTGATTGATGGCCTGGCAGTTCCCGGAATCGTGTCGAGACCTCCCCAAGGTCATTTAGCCCTTTACAACAAGCAGGGACGATCATCCTATCAGCCTGGTCTGGGTTCAGTCCCAGCTCCACTGAGGTGAGAGGACAGGGTGCCATGGCCCCCGAGTTTGAGCTGCTGGAAGTCCGAAAGCCTTTGACTCCCCGTCACATACCTCGCTTGAGGAAGAAAGGGAATGTAAGAGTTGACCTTGTGCAACAAAATTACCCTCCGTTCCTCAGTGTTTGTCGCTAAATTGAGGCGTCAGGGAATAGCTGGAGTGGGAGTGTGGCTGAGAGTGATATCACCCCTCACCTCCTGTCTCTTTGTGGGAGCTGGCTGACCACGATTGTTCATAACAACAATTTAAAAAAAAAGTAACTACACACTTGCGATAAACTAGCTGTGAAGCACTTTGAGAACGTTACAGTGGGAAAGCTGGGGAAATGGACGCCAATCAGACATTTGCAATACAGGAAAGGCCATTCAGTAATTGTATCTATATGTGTGTGTGTATTGATGTGTGTTTGTATATGGGACGTCAGTTTCCTGCTCAGTCTATGTACACCATATCTCCTGCAGATTTCCAGATCCAGTCATCTGGCCATCTGTGGCTGCGGTTTCCAGCTTTGTCTTATTTGTATATTAACAGTATTCAAATAGTTTGAAAAACAACATCTCCCTCTTCCCACCACACACACACACACACACACACACACATACACACACACACCACACACACACACACACACAAATGATCATGGTTATTATGACAAATGCGTGCCTGAGGTCACTGTCCAGACATTGTGTTTTGAAAAGTATTTCACCCTTTGCAGGCTATGAGTCAGTGTTCACCATTCGTGACAGGGACACATTAGTCACATTTGATACAGCGCCTCTTACCACATCTTTGAGGCGTCTCAAAGCGCTTCACAGCCTGTACTGTAAAGTGAATCGACTGCGTATTTTGTGAGAGAAACATGGCAACCAAATGCGCACAGAGCTCCGTTTAGCCAGTTGACTGCACTCCAGCGTTTTATTCGTTGGCTGGAGACCTTACTCTAAAGCTGGACCAACTAGGTAGGAATTGGGAAGAGGGTCATGAGGACAATTAAAGAAGAGGGGGTGTACAAAGCCTATCCACCCAATAAACTGGTTATAATTTCAGCTTGCGAGAGAAAACATTAGCTTTGGTTGGGAAAAAAACCGGTCTGGGTGATGAGCCCAAAGGACGATGCTTTGTAGTTTTGTGAGAAATTCAGCCTGTCTGTCAGTAACACTCTTGCCTGTAAGTCAGAAGTTTGTGCATTCAAGCCCCCATGTCGGGCCGTTGAGCTCAGTACTGTATATGCTGACACCTTCAATATAGCTCTGCGTTGTTGGAGGTACCGTCCCTTTGATGAGAAGTTAAATTCCAGGCCTGTTCGAGCGGATGGTAAGGATCCCGTGGCACTACTCGAAAAGAGAAGGGAATTTCTCTGGATTTCCTGATGGCTAATTTCGCCGACAAATACTGTCACTGCAGTCACAGTTTGTAGGACTTTGCTGTGTGCAATTGGCTGCCTTGTTTCACCCATGAAATACCCAGCTAGTGCGCTTTGTAATAAATTCTGTGAAGCGATTTGAGACATGCTCCTGACATGAAAGAAGGCACTATATCAAATGTGAGTAGTTTTGTATAGGGATTGGAAGAGGGTGTTATTGGAAAACTGATGATATAAGCTTGCCGAAACTGTTACTGTAAACACAATCTGATTTTGTGCCACTGTATCCTCCCATACTTCTGGGAATGATGGCATCATTATGACTGACTTGTTGTATTCTGCAGCTCTCTGACAGAATTACGGCGCACACAATAAATGTCAGCCGTTGCATTTTATGAACCCAGATTCCTAAAATCTATCTCCATCGCTTCCTTCCTTTCGTCAACCGAAGGCACGGTCAAAGAGGAAGATCTTGAGACGAGCCTTGAAGGAGGCAAGAGCGGGGGCGGGAGGGTGGGGCAGAAAGTTTGAAGGCCGATACTGGTACAGACAGAGCAGGGGAACATGAAGCAGTCGGAATGGAGGGAGTGGACTGGTTGGTGAAGTTTTCATAGGTTAACCTTAATAAAACAACAGCATCGTTCATCAGGAAGGAAAAGGATGTTGGATTCAAGGGATGACTGTAGTGACAAATGAGAGTGTGGCATAGGATGTAGTAATAATAATAATCCTTGCATTTGATATAACCCCATATCATGTCTTCAAAAGTCTCAAAGCGCTTCACAGGATATACTATAAAGTGATTTGACTGTATATTCTTCTGGGCAAAATGCAGCAGACAGTTGCCTACAGCAGTGTCCCACAAACAGTCGTGGATTGAGTGACATAGTAATATTTTTTATATAGGATTATTACCTCCTGGAAAGCAATCTGCCAATCAACTAACAACCAGGTTGCAACTTACAGCTACGTAAACAGAGGCATGCGGAGTAAGGAAACTTGCCTAAGGGTTTGCCCTCCCCGTGAATCAAACACTTGCTTGAGAGGCAAGTGCTCTAACCTATGCACTACAGGACTCCATAAATAACAGCATGGTTGGTTTGGCAGGGAGAGAAAGAGAGGGGGAGGAGAAGGGATCATTGATAGGTCACCCATAGCAGCTGTCTCAACGTGAAAGGTCTCCCTGGCCCAACTTGTCTGCCATTCGAACGGGAATGAAATTGGGGCAAAACACGGGGATTTCGTCCACTTATTAAAAACAGTCATTAGTGTAACTCAAGGTAATTTCACCAGGCACAGAGGCCAATATTAATCACAATAATAATAATAATACTTGTGTGTGACCTAGTGCCTTATCACGTCGTTGAGATGCCTCAAAGTGCTTTGCCTCAAAGTGCTTTGCAGAGTATACAATAAAAGTGAATTGACTGTAGATTTTTGTGGGTGAAACGCCACAGTGAATTGCGCACAGCAGCGTCCCACAAACAGTCGTGGATTGAGTGAGCAAATTCTTAGTTTTCAATTTAGCCCTGATGGTAAACAAAGCCAGATGCAGTTAGTGAAGAAGACCCTCCTCTTTGACCGTGCTATCGGTCGACCCCCTTTCCTCCCGCCTTCCCTCCACCCTCCCTGATCCCAATGCCAGCTCAGGTCCGAAACAATGACTTGGGACGCCCTCCCGACGTGAAAGGCGCTATACAAATGTAATTATGTTGTTGTTTCATGCATCCATCTGCTAATAAAACAAAATATAATTTGTTTTCTTTGAACTGGGGTAAATATCGCTGCTTTTTGTTTTTATTTCAAAAATTTATGCCTCAAAGCGTTCACAGAATAAATATATCGTGAAGGGGTTAGACTGTGTATTTTGTGGGTGGAAGATAACAAGAGAACTGGCGAGAGTCGGATGTAGATCCCGGACTGCACGAACAGTAATTGGAGGCTTAGACTGTTAATGCTGCTGATGATAATCACACTGAATGATTTGAGGCCAGTGTTTCAGAGAAGCTCCAACTATCTAAAGCAGTGCTGATCGCTCGTTAACGCTGAACCTGGAGGATGGGAGAGAGCAGCATTCTGGAAACCACCTCATCAAAGATTCATGGGCAGTAATTAAAGTTTCCTGAGGAACACAAAATCTTTTCAAGATTTCGCAGCATAAATAAGTGAGGAGCCTTTTCTAGTTGTACAACTGACCTGAATGTCCCACTTTAGATCTGGGGGGAAGCTCTGATTCCCAACAGTACAAATTCATACAGCACTCTGTACTGTGAATCTTATTGATATTGAGATTGATGCGCTGGGAGGGTGTCTAGGAAAGTGCAGAGGCACAGATCATTTTTATTTCAACGGCATGTACTCTGATAACCTGAAGGCACCAATTCTGGTAGCCTTAAGACTACTGCCCTGTAATTTCAAGGTTGTGCAGAGTTTGGGGGAAATTCTCAAATTCCGTGGCTGTAGAAATCTGGCTTCCATGTTAAGACTGGGATTTCTAATGATTTTGCAAGCTCATGAAATAGAGCTTGTATAACATGAGAACTTGCTCTATATCGCCTGCCCTGTCCTGTCCTGCCCTGCTCTGCCCTGCCAGCCCCACCATCGGTGGTCAGGCCTTCAGCTTTTGTGCCCTCCCATTCTGTGGAACTCCATTCCCCAGTCCCTTCGCCTCACCCCCTCCCTTGCCTCCGTCAAGGCCTGTCTCAAGACTCATCTCTTTGACTACAGGGTGAAACCTTGGGCAAGTTTCCTCACTCCAAACGCCTGATAATAATCCTTCAAAAAAAATAAGTTGGTCACTCCAATCCACGACTGTTTGTACGACACTGCTGTGCGCAATTGGCTGCTGTGTTTCTCCCACAACTATACAGTCAATTAACTTTACAATATATTCTGTGAAGCGCTTTGAGGCGACTAGAAGATGCAAAAAGCGCTATATCAAATGCAAGGATTATTATGTATACATTGTATACACACCTAGACACTTAAATGCATATTTACCTTCCCCCCAGAAGCTTCCCCAGAAGCATTCAGGCCACTTGTATTATCTCTTCCCCTCGGCTATGAAATCAGCCTAGACAAAAGAGCACTGTATCACACTTGGTTAATTAACACACGTGTCTTCAGGGGACAACTAACAAAGATTGAAATGGATGATTTGAACACAAAAAAAACCCCTTAACATAAGGGATAATTTTTCTCCCTTTATATTCATCCGTTATTGGAGAGAAGACGTTTTTTTTAAAAATAGGGAGAAAGAAACTTATTGGAAAGAAAGTTGCACTTTTTCAGATGGACGAAAAGGTACATTTGCCTCAAAACGTGGTCTTTACACTTGACAACAATTTCCTGTGAAGTGGGTGTGATTGAATAGGTGGCAGATTGGATTCAAGTTTTTACACTGACACCTTCCACTTATATTGTGACCTTCAGGTGGAGTGGTGTCTCAGAGTGCTATGGTGGTGTCTCAGAGTGCTATAGTGGTGTCTCAGAGTGCTATAGTGGTGGCTTAACAGTATAATCAATAAATATATGTTGAATGTAACATTAGGAACATAGAAACAGGAATAGGCCATTCAGCCCCTCAAGCCTTTTCCGCCATTCTGTTAGAATTAGATCCTGGCTGATCTGTACCCCAACTACAAATTATTATTATTAAAAGAAATATAATACGATGAAATATCATTATTAAGAATAGTTTTCAGGTAGATCCCTCCGTCTAGCCCGCTGTTACTTGCCACTTACTAATGTTACTTTGAGGTTAGGAATTATTATTATTATTATTATTGTTATCTGGCATATGGAACAGAAATGAATCATGACATTATCCCTTTAAAATACATGGCTCCTCGAGGAAGTCAATATCAAAACACAGCCTGCTCTGCAACCCCCTGCAGACTGTTCAAATTAGCTCCTTTGCTGTTCACACACTTTCAATTTTTTTTTGGTTTGGGAGGGAGGGAGGGAGAGAGGGAGGGGGAGCTGGAAGAGAGTGTGGCCGGGCTATGCGGCTTTTATGCAGCGCTGAAAATTAACCCTTTCATTCCATTTGCAAGGATTATTATTATTATGGTTATTGCACTTATTAAAAGATCGTCAGCACTTTGCGTTGTGACCACAATGTCACAACAGGAAGTTAGCAGGGGGGGGGGGGGGGGTCAAAGGCAAAATTATTTTTAGGTCATCTCGAGCTAAGTTAAGTGCTCGACTATATCGCTTAACAACTTTGACCATTAACCTTCCCCTCTCCTGGAGGCTGTTTAACTTCCTGCACTAACGTGAATGGACTCGATGCAAATTTCAGTCTGGTGTGTAATCTTAAAAAAAAGAAGTCTCTCTCGCTCTCTCTCTCTCTGACTAAGATTCAACAAAACTAATACGGAAGTGATTCATGTCGTACCTCAAAAGGATGTGCTTAGGTTTAAACATGTGGTCTGTCACATGCAGATCATTAACAGCAATGTTTTTGGTTTTACTTTACAAGAAACCCCATTGCAAACAAAATCTATTGCTCATGTTTGTATGATAATGGTCAGTCAATAGGTGCCCCTATCCTCTTGCTCCTGCACAGAATGGGAATGGAGGGGGTGAGAGAGGGGGAGAGAGCAAGCCCTGAGGGCATGACAGAGCTTCACTAACCCACTTTTCATCCACCCTCCCCCTGTTTGTGATATCAAGATGTGATGTTGGCTGAACCTCCAGAGATATATGTCAAAACTCATCCCCCTTCCCTATCCCCTTACCCCCCCACCCCACCTCAGCAAGGATCAGACTTTAGGAAGAGAAGGGGGGAGGGAGCAAGGAATAAAAGCTCCCATTTGGAGTCTGTTTTACGTTTTGCCCACAAAACACACAGTCAATTCATTTTACGGTACGTTCTGTGAAGCGCTTTGAGACGTCTCAAAGATGTGATAAAGGCGTTAAAATCAAATACAATGGTTGTTATTATGATGATTATTATTTTTTTGCTGTGCAGGTTTCAACTGTAGTTACTGATGTGTGCAGCATGGGCAGGAGAGGGTTAAAGAGTTGGCGGAAGGCAATTAAAGATAGTTAGCAGGAGAGGATTAAAATGTTGAAGGGCGAGGGTTGTAGTGTCAGCAGGGGGGATGATTAAAATGTTGACGTGAGAGGGTTAAAGTGTTGTCGGGGAGAAGGTTAAGGCATTGGCGGGAGGGGGTTAAAGCTTTTAATCGTTGCCACAGGAAACATGCGATCAGGAAGGTGAGTCTCACACCCTGCGGTACCTGGGGGAGCCAACCTTCCTGTGTTAAAATTGCTCACTGCACTGTCCTACAGTGGGGTTTAAAGCAGGGGTGCACTTCACATAACGTCAGCATGAAATCCACGAGCCATGGAGCAGCCCCTCTTTAATTTCCAATCATGCAGTGCACAGAATCAGTATGATTAATTTGCTGGCCTCGTTTTATTTTGGAGAGGCTTGTAATGTCTAGATTGAATATCATTTGAACTTGGGCAGTGGAAATACTGCTGCTATCAATTATTCAGAGGAAGGGGATGCCTTCATTGATGCTGTTGTTTGACTCAAAGACGCTGCCCTGTTTGTATCACCACCAGCTATAATAATAATAAGAATATCTACTACTAATAATAATAATGTGACCGTTCAATTCACGACTGTTTGTGGGGCTCTGCTGTGAGCATTTAACAAAAGCCTCGAACATTCATTTATAATTCATGGCTACTACCAATTTGCCTAGAATATGTTTTGCGCTGTGGAGCGAGGCGAGGGCTCGGTGTCTGGGGAAAAACTCGCTCCTTTAACATCAAGAGCTCCCAAGTCGGGTGTGACATGCAAAGTTGCGGAGGAATTCTGCGTGGTTCAGCCTCAACCTCAGGACAACGCTTCCCGATACTCTTGCGATTAAACTCTCGGCCGCTCGCCAATGGTGAGGCGAGTGCTCAAGCCAATACGCTACCAGACTCCATCCACAAAAGTCCTGTATAATGCTCGCAAGGTTGTCCAATCTTACTCACCGGGAAAAAAATACCTTAACGGCCAGGGAACAGCTAAAGACAGAGGAGACTTGACATTCGTACCACTGCTCGTTTCAGGGTTACCCACTCTCTTGAATGCCATTGTGGCTCTCACCCCCTACCCAGCTAGGGAAACCAGAAGCACATCACACACCTCAAAGCTTTGCTTGGAGATGTATTCATAAAAACAAAAACAAATGCTGTGTGTGTGTGTGTGTGTGCGCGCACGGGAGGATAAGTGAATTATTCAGCTTCGCTGGTGATAGTGTGGAAGACCACAATTGACTTTGCTTATCAGTTCAGCGATTTCAGTGCATATTCAACTCCATACACGTACGTCCGCTTGTCCACTGCCTTAAGACCTATCTATGTTTTTGACCTCACTTTCGGTCACCTCCTCCCTCCCCGCCGCAGTGTGGAGTCCAGTCAGCTGTGTGTGGAGCATTTTGAGACTTCCTCCCGACGTGAAAGCCGCAATATAAGTATAAATTGTTGTTGTTGGCTAGTGGAAGAGCTAGCGGTGGATCATTCAGCTCCACTTGCTTGAGGGGATTGTAACACACACACACAGCACTTGTTCAGTTGCCTAACAACCTATTCGATACCTCAGCCTCGCTGTTGATTTGTTGATCTTGCACTGTGTTAATGAGCTTCTACCAGCCATTTAAGTGCTTCCTACATTGTTCCGTAATGTGCGTTGCCCCCTTCCACAGCCCCTCCCGCCTCCCTGTCCCTTTTCATGCTAAAGCGAGGAATACATTAAGCTGCGTTGATATGCTTCTCTGAGATTTCTCCTTCATTCAGGCCTGGGCTGTTCATTCACAATTGTCGTCTGGTGGAGATTGCGTTGCTTCTCACAGCCAAAGTCGGGCTTCATTCCAAACCAGATCTTTGCAGCGTTACAGCCTTTACGATGAAACAAATTGCCCCTGCTGACTCACTGCACTGCTCACAAGTGTAGCCAGGAGCTCGGTGTGAACACTAGATGGCTCCGTGGTTGGAGTTGCCTTTTCCTTGCCCTAAAATAGCATTTCACCCTGTGACTGACATTATACTGCACAAGAAAAGCCCAGAGGCAGGCACGCAGACTGGTTTTCCAGCCCTCCTAAAAAGAGATTTATAGGAATACGCCAACATGAATTATTTCTTGACTCACACTTTGAATGCTGAACTCTATGCTTTGTTTCTCGTCGTAAGAGTAACATCTCCCCCCTTTCTCCTCTTCCTCCTTTCCCACCCGCCTTTTCTACGCGTACTGTATTTTATTCCGAAAGGATTTTTACTGAGAACATTGCGTTGAATATACGGGAACCACAACAATAGTCACACAGTAAACGCATCTCTTAATTTCTCCTTCGTTCCAGGGATCCCATGAAATCACCGCTTTAAATACTGTGCTTCAGTCGCTCTCTGTGTTATTTACATTTTATTTGCCTGTTGTTGTTTTGAAAAACGTAAATCCACATCCGACTATATCGGTTCACTTTGCGTCGTTTGTCAGCCTGCCTCAGTCGGTAGCACTCCCACCTCTAAGTCAGAAGGTTGTGGGTTCAAGCCCCCACTTGGAACCCACATAGGGTAGATAGAGGGCTGCAGTGCAGTGCGGGGGGAGCACTACATTGTTGGAGGGGCAGTCATTTGGGTAAAGACGTTAAACGAGATCCCGTTTATACCTTTCCCTGACTGACTGCGCCCCACTGTAAAGGACATGATTGTGAGGACATGCTGGAGAGTTTGGGAATACAATGAAATGTCTCCTGTAGCTCAGTGGTCAGAGCACTTGCCTTACAAGCGAGAGACCTGGGTTCAATTCCAAGCGGGGTGAAACCTTTCCTTACTCCACACTTCCTTACTTGCCAATGTGGATTCTCTGCCACAAATCATTGTCAAGATGAAGCCATAGGAACCATTGCCAATAGGAATCGGAGGAGCCCATTCAGTCCATCGAGCCTGTTTCAAGCCATCTAATTTCCTCTTGAATCTGTCTCTGCTATTGAAAAGGAGAAGCATGAAAATAATAATAATAATAATCCTTGCATTTGATATAGCACTTTTCACATCTTCTAGAGTCTCAAAGTGCTTCACAGAATATAATGTAGAGTGATTTGACTGTATATTTGAAGGCAATCACACACAGCAGTGTTCCCCAAACAGTCATGGACTTAGCGACCCAACTATTATTGTTTTTATTTGAGAGATTATTAACAAGTATGTGGAGTAAGGAAATTTGCCCAAGGTTTTGCCCTGAAGGGAATCGATCCCAGGTTTCTCACTTGAGAGGCGAGTGCTCTAACCACTGAGCCACAGGACTCCACACAAATGAGATTTAATGAAGAGCAATGAGTCATTGCTGCCAACTCTGCACGTTTTCGAGGAAGTGAAGTCTGAGGGAACTAAGAAAATGCCTGGTTAACCAAGCATGTGAGATGAGAACATGAGTCACATTGAAACACATCATTGAATCATGAAATTCCATTGAGGAGTAATGGGAAATGGTTACATACACTGGGATTTTCTACAACGGATGGGGAAAGCGAAATAGTTTGAATGCATTTGGAATTTTGCACAGCAAATTAAATTCTAGTTGGATCACGCCTGCACGTGGACTGAAGCTGAGTGTGTTTTGCCTCCTTCCCATGGAAACATTCATTGGAACATTCATACGTAAGGGCGGCAGGAATGCACCGCTGTCTCGCAGCTGAGAGGCCTCATAAACATCCAATTAATTTAACTCGTCCATTAAAGAGAGAAGCTCCTCTCTGCAGAGTTACCGTCATCTGTACTTCACTGGGTTTGGAGGGAGGGTGTATTTATGTATCCAGGCATATGCTGGGATGGTGGAAGGCCAACAGGATGGTTTCAGGTCCAGTTTCAAGTCCCAGCTAAAGACCTTTCTCTTCGACCGCACCTATGGTCACCTTTCGGCCCCTGCCACTGGTTTGGTCCCAGGATCCGTTATTGTTAAGCGCTTTGAGATGCCGTCCGGCGTGGACGGCGCTATATAAATTGTTGCTGTTGTTGTTGGACCTTGGTCTTCTTTCTCTTTCTCTTAGCAAATTCTTATGGTGTCACGTCTCTGAACCAACTGAGACTGCTAGTCTTCACCAGAAGGTTGCAAAATTCCTAAATTTAGCCAGTGCTAATTTGGATGTTGGTTTTCCTTCCATTCCCTTCTGAATGGGGGTTCAAAATGGGAATTTGAACTCCCATTCCGTTTTCATGTACTGTAATGTCACAGGATCTTTATTGGAGAAAAGCAGATGGCATACTTGTGTAAGGTCTCATCTGAAGTAATAATATAATAATAATAATCCTTGTGTTTGATATAGTGCTTTTCACGTCTTCTAGATGTCTCAAAGAATTCTTCACACTTTACAGAATATACTTTAAAGTGAATTGACTGTACATTTGTGGGCAGTCCGACAGTATAGCATTCTCCTAATACTGAAACTCTCTCTCAATCCCTCCGCCTTATCTCCTCCTCACACCCTCTTTCCTCATCTTGAGATCATACGTGAAGACCTTCCTCTTTGACCGCGCTTACGGTCATCTCCCCCTTTATAAATGCAAGTTGTTGTTGTTGTTGTTGTAGTAATAGTGGACTATGAGCTGAAAGTCCTGATCTGGGCCTTGGACCCAAAATAACTTCCGATGAAACACATAATTCCGATCCAATATGAAACCTTACAATGTCCTTTTGTCCAGGAGGTTGACTAACAGAGGCACAAAGCTGGGGTGATCAGAATACTGCTTTACATTGCGATGTGACTGTGTGTTGTTGGCAGTGAGGAGTTGCTGTCAGGCTGGCTGACAGAACACAGCTCTCATTCGCTTTGATATTTCCTCTCGAGTGCCTCGTTGGTGCAGTTGGCTTTGAGAAGCCCACTATCTTGCTGTCAGGAATTCCTTGCGCTGTAAGATTTGTTATACAGCCCTCTGGGCATCTGACAGACAATGGCCGGCAGCCATATGCCTTTGCAACTGATCTGAAGCGAAAGCCTGTTCTGCTCGTATCACTTTAATGTAATTAAAAATAAGCAACTCTTGATACGATGTGTGTCAGCTTGGCTCAGTGCTTGCACTCTCGCTTCTGAGTCTGAAGATTGTGGCTTCAAGTCCCGACTTGGGATCACATAGTTAAGCTGACGCTCCAATGGTGACACTGCTGGTGGGAGGGGTGGGTGAGGGAGGGGCGGGGGTAGTCGGGGGTTTGTGTTGCCTTGTTAGAGGAGCTGTCCTCCGAATGAGATGTTAAATTGAGGACCCGTCTGCCTGTTCAAGGTGGACGATAAAGATCCAAAGGCACTATTCGAAACCGCCAGTCACTAACTGCATCCCCCGGGTGTGGCTGCGTTCTCCTCGACTGATCAACTGTCTTGCTCAGCTCGGGCACCAGAGTAGACAATATTAACTCAACAGGATTGAGCACTTTCTCACAGAGAAGTCACAGTTTTGGACTAATTGCGAGGCTGTTGTAATTATACAGACTGAACCGATTGGAGATTTTCCACCGGGTGTTTAATTAACAAGAGCCCACAGATAATCACAGAGATGGTAGATATTAAAGTGTGTCTTTGTTAGAGAAATTCGAAGTGACAAAAAAAATAACCACTACAGGTAGAGGTGATGATACTTTATCTCTTTGTTGACTCCACCTACGCTACACCTTGAAAGGCCTGGAGTCTCTATCAGCGCCCAAAGCAGACACCCCAAGTTGTCTTCTCTCTATCTATCTTCCCAATTCCTCCCCCCAGAGGCTGCAGATCATCCAGAACTCTGCGGCCCGTGTCCTCTACCGCGTCAAGCTTTGTGACCGCCATCTCCCCCATCCTCACCCGACCCCATCACCCAGAGGATCCAATTCAAAATCTTGGTCCTCACATTCAAATCCCTCCTCGGCCTCACCCCACCCTACCTCTGTGACCTCCTAATCCCCTACCAACATGACTGCCCCCTCCGCTCAGCAGGCTCCAGCCTGCTCCACGTCTCCTGACCTACCCGCCCCACCATTGGCGGGCGAACCTTCAACCACTCTGTCCCCAACCTCTGGATCTCCATCCTGCAGTCCCTCCATCTCGCCCCCTCCTTGGCCTCCTTCAAGTCCTGCCTCAAGACCCTCCTCTTCGACGAGCCCATTGTTCACCCCAAATAACCTCCTTTTCCCTCCACCCTTCCCGATTCCCGCCCCCTGCTTGGGTCTGAAACAATGAATGTCCAGTGCCTTGGGACATCCTCCCGATGTGAAAGTCACCAAACAAGTATAATTTTATTGTTCTTGTGGCTGCTGCTTTCCTTACCTTACTGCGTTTGCTCACCCTACTCTCCCTTGTAGCGAGAACTTTCAGGTCAGAACTTTCACCTGTCGCTCGCCACCTCTCCCACACACTAACCAGAAGTGTGAAAGACACAATAAACACAGGACATTGATAAGAATTAGTGTTGATTGCCGAAGCGTAGCACATGGAGCCACGAGCACATTCATCGGCGTTTGGGTCGGAGGTGACATTGGTTTTATTTCTTCCGCTGATCAGACACACAGGTGTCTCATATGCGAGGACCCACAACCAGAGTTGTTAATTGCTGTTTGCTTGGCCATTGAAACCCAAGTGCAATGATTTTTCTCTCTAAACCTCGTAACAATGCTCAGTAACAACATTTGCTTTTGACATTTGACCCTTATCGCGTCTTCGAGGCGTCTCAAAGCACTTTGCACAGTATACTGTAAAGTGATTGATGGTGTATCTTGTGGGTGAAACGCGGCAGCCAATTGCACACAGCAAGGATTGAGCGACTACGTTTTTCTGTGTTTTGGGAGAGGCTATTAGCCCCAGAAAGAACTTTAGTCTCATTTCAAAAGGAAAATGACTTTCTCTGCACTATCACCATGCTTACGCGTATCCAAACCATTCTGTACATTGCTGCCGACACGTGGAAATGTTCACGCTCGGAGTGAAAATCACGCTCTCTCTCTCTCCCCCACGGGGGAACTCACCCAGCTAGTCTAATTCAAGACTTGAGCTTAGGAGAGGGGAGGTGAGCAGAGAGTTCCGATTTAATTGCTTGACAAGGAAGCGGTGAAGATGTGCAATAGGGAGGTGGAGGAGGCAGATTATGCCAGCAAATCCACCTACAGTGCAATAATTAACTTGGCTTTCTTCAAGCAGCAAAAAAAGTAAAACTCCATTAGAACTAAAGAACTTTACATTGAGGGAAATAAATATTGGTTCCATCACGCCTGCCTGCACCCACTCAATGTCATTTTACAGGGTATTTGGTGAAGACATTGACTGAGGGACATGTAAAATATAATGCAGGGTAGATTTTTATTTTGTCATTAGTCTGATGTGCCACAAGTGATTTTTTCTCTCCAATTGCTCTGGTGTTTTCCCTTTGCTTTTCCCACAGCCTCCCTCCTGCACCTATCCACAGCCAAGTCATATACTGTACTGTGCACACCTACAGATCTGAAAACTCGACAGATAGGGAAGAATTTATCTTCGATGCACCGCACTGTGATGTCACGTCAGAAGCTTTGTGTTAAAGACAGAGTACTTGTGAAAAGAGCTGTTTTCCGAAACCACTTTACCTTGCTAGCCCCCTCTCTCTCCCACTTTCCTTCAAAGCTCTTCACCAATGCTCAACAGCTTGTTTCCTGAAGAGTGCTTTGTGACGTCGTCCCGACGTGAAAAGCTTTATATCAAATGCAAGGATTTTTTTTAAACACTCTTCCGTTGCACGGTGCTTTTGAGGTGTGTTTTATGTGAAAAGTGCTATGTGAATACAAGTGCGAATTTATGACCAATAGTAATAATAATAATCCTCGCATTTGATGCATCGTGGAGGGAGGATGGTGCCAAGCACTCCACAAGATTTACTGTAAAGTGCAGTGATTGTGAATGTCATTTTGTATTGTGCTGTATTTTGTTTGTGAACGAGACAGCTGAATTACACAGAACAATGTCACCAAAACACATGAGAGGTTAGGAGAATTTTATTAGACACACAACACACACACATACAAAATGGGTTATTAGGATATGAAATTCTGTACCATAAACAGTAATTGAAGTAGAATCCATAATAGTTTTAAGGAGAAAATTAGACATATTTGTAAGAGAAAAATATTACAGTATAATGATCCTTGCATTTGATATTGCGCCTTATCTTGTCGTTGAGATGTCTCAAAACACTTCACAGAATATAATATAAAGCGAATTTACTGTTTATTTTGTGCGCAATTGTTTTTGTGAGTATTGTACGGAGAGTTTGGACTAAAAGCAGCTCAGGAGCCTGGAAACGGTTAAGCAACGAAAAAGGAAAATGGGATTTGGGAGCTTACTATCGAATTTCAGTCTGAACCAATGCTGCCGCACATCTGTGAGCTCTCTCAATAATGGCTCAATAGAATGATGTAATAAAAGATCACACCATCTGCAATTGCAAACCCATGGCTTCGATTGATTCCTGGTCAGGGATCTGTGGAAAGAGAAGTCGCCACTAAAACTTCATTGAGTGGATTAACTATTGTCCAAACTAAATAACAATAACAATAATAATAATAATAATAACAATAATAATAATCCTTGTTTTGGATACATGTCTTGTGGACCCTCAAAGCGCTTCACAGAATATACTGTAAAGTGAATTGACTGTATGTTTGTGGGTGAAATGCGGCATCCACTTGCACACAGCAGTGTCGCACAGACCGTCGAGGATTGAAGTGACCAATTTATTATTCTTTTGCTTGAGGGATTATTATCAGGCGTGTGGAGTCATGAAACTTGCCCAAGGTTTCACCCTGGCCGGGAAACAAACCCAGAGTGCTAAACAGGCAGCAGGGACCTCGGTTTAACGTCTCACCCTGAAGAGCAGTACCTTTGACAATGCAGCACACTGCATTAGAGGGTCAGCCTCGACTGTGAGCTCAAAATCCCAACAGCTTGAACCCACAACCTGCTGACTCGGAGGCGATGCGTGTCACAGAGCTGGCATAATCGGGAGCGCTATCACCTTCACACAGGGACGGACCTGTCTGGAATTTGAGATTGTTGGTCTTTGTGGCTTGAAGCGCTCTGGGAAGCGTTATATAAATGCAAGTCTGTGCTCGCCACTTGTGCAGTCGCAGAAATATATCAGTGTGTGGTGGCACCTAGTTGACAGGATTGGGGGTAGGTAGTGGGCAATTAAGCAGAGTGGGCCTGCGTCCCCCAGCAAGAGATTGGAGGGCAAAGGACGGGCTGAATGTTACCCTGATAGATTGTGGCTTCATTTTCCTGGCCTGTTGCAAGCTCGGAAAGACAGAGTGTGGCGTTAGCCAGTGACATCAGCCGAGATGACTCCCCGTGTTAGCTTGTTTTGATTCCAGTCTCTGTTTCCAGTAAATGGCCTTTTTACGCCCGTTGCCTGGATCACACAAAGGCACCGAGTCCTTAATGCACTCCTCGTTTAAGGCAAAGTGCATCAGATGTAAAGGGTCATTATTTTGACAGCAGCGAGTTACAGTCTCCATCAACAAACATTAAGAGCGTTCCCCGCGACAGTACAAAATGTGCTCCCGTCAACCTTTCCACCCTCTCTGTCCCCCCTGAGAGAGTGTATTATATCCATTGACACCAGCCTGGATACTGCACTCGCCATGGCTCAGTCACTATTGCCCTCTCTCCTCCCAGCATCTTTTGGACATGATATAGGAAAGGAGATATTACAGCACACAAGGAAGCCATTCAACTCACTGAGCCCATGCTGATGCTGGCTTCCCCCAGTAGAGCTGTCTGCTGTATCCTGGTCCCAATCTCCCACTTTTTTGTCCTCTTTAAATCCTTTCATATTGTTTCCGTTCAAATATTCAATTTATCCTGGCTAAATGTGAATTTTGGCTTTGCTTCAATTACAACTCATGGCAAATCTTTTTAGCCCTTTAGTGTGAAAAGATTCTTCCACCCTTCTCTCTCCAGGTGATTGTCACATGGGCAGTTCTGAGGATCTTTGGGCCTTCTGATTTCCCCTTGTTCGCTTTACACCCCCTTTGTACGGATTTACCATTGACCCACAAAACGCTGTCACTGATCTTTCTGTGAAATGTTTGCTGTGAAATGCTTTGGGATGTCCTCCCAGTGAGAAAGGCGCTGTATCAAACCACCATCATTTGTATTATTATCGATACTGATATTATTCTCCAACCAAAGGGAACAATCTTTGACTAGTTATCTTCTCAAAACCTTTCCAAATTGGGAAGATCTGATGATAACTTCAGAATAAAATCGAGGAAAGTCTGCAGCTCGGAAGGTCACCATTTAGTTAACTCTCCTCTCTCTCTCCTGGACCTCACTCCCCACCTCCCACCCCCCACTCCCAATGGACCCAGTGCCTCTAATGCCCCAAATTCATATGGCTAATCTTATTGTTTGTTTCATGGTCTTTTATGAGGTGAGCATCTTTACTCCCAAACTTCTCCCTTGCATAAGACAGACAAGATAATGATATGCCAAGTCTGTGGCCTGTTGGCTTTAACATAAGCGTATTAAAGGGGGATAAATCAGCTTAAAGTCTTTCCCATAACTCCATTAAACTGGACCGAGATTAGTTGTTCTAACAGTTGTCTTTGCTTCTTGAACATGTCGTAACAAAACGATATCCACAAATTAAGCTGTTTGAGTTCCACTGAAAATGCTATTACCAAGAAAATATCAGTCGAACAAAATTTAATTAAAGATTGTTGGAGGAATTTACCTGAGATGCATTTGAGCATTGGCAGGCTCAACCCTTTGAAGATACAGAGCAGTGAAATCAATTTGTCACAGTTTGTGATTTTATTGATGCTCATCTTTCTCCTCCTTCACTCCAGCGATGTTCTGAGCCTTTGGCGTGTGTTGTGTTTGCTTTTTCCTCTTCCCCCCCCCCCCCCTCCCCCCCCATCATGTCCTTCTCCCACCCTCACATCTGCTAACTAAATGATTGGAAGTTAGGATGTGAAACTCTGAAGCTTTTTTTGTCAATGATTTACCTGGAGCGCTCGCTGGTTTTGATTTCAATATCCTGCGCCGATCATTCCCTGGTGATGTTACAAGATAGTCTACACTTGCCCTGTGCCTTTGCAATGATGCCATGATAATGTGCTTGAAATGGTGTAGGGGAGGGAGGTTAGACAGACATAACCAGAAGGGGAAGTCATCAGCCCTTCAAGCCAGTTCATTAGATCAATAATAATAATACTTCTACTTACTTCGCAAATTATACTATAAAAGTGAGTCAATTGATTGTAATTTTGTGGGTGAACATCTACTACAACAACAACAGCAACACGATTACATTTGTCCAGCGCCTTTCACGTTGGGAGAACCTTGCTTCTCATTTGTCTACCTGTTCAGATGCATGTTAAAAATTCCATGACACTGCTCATCAAGTGAAAGGAACTTCTCTCAGTGCCCTGGCTAACACAGTTCAAGATAAATTGGTCGCTCGCTTTATGAATGTTCCGTGGGCTTCGTGCGAATTGACTGCTGTGTTTGCAAAATACACAGTCACTGCACTTGACAGCAATTACCTGTGAAATGGGTTGGATGTTATAAGTACAACACCTATCATTGTGCATTTGTATAGCGATCTTCACTTCGGCTAATGACCCGAAGCAGATAACATCATATCACACAGTGGCTGAGCTGGTGAAATCACTGCCCTCTGCTGTAGACCAGAAGGGTGTGAAGTTCAACCAGCATTCTGTGTTAAATTAACTAGTCTCAGCTGGTGTAGAGATTTAGGAGTATAACAGTTGGCTTCATAATCCTGTTCTTAGGAGGAGAGAATTAGCTGGAATTCCCACTCCTTACCGCTCGCCAGTGGTTTAATAGACACAAGTGTGTTCATCAGGTGATGGGGCAGTAATGTCTCCCACTTTCATTGAATCGTTTGCCTACAAAATACAACAACAACTTAGATTTATATGGTACCCTCCATGCCGGATGGCTTCTCAGAGAGCTTCAAAATGCACAGTCACTACACTTTACAGGAAACACTGTGTAGTGCTCTGAGATGTCCTCCTGATGCAAAAAGGTCTATGCTAAATGCAAAAATTATTATTAATTGTTATTATTTAACCTGAGGATCTCCACTGTCTGTGCAGACATGCAGAGTTTGATCAATTGGGTAAGTGGAAAGGAGGATGTCCCATCATACAACAACAACAACAACAACAAAATTGCACTTATATAGCGCCTTTCACGCTGGGAGGACGTCCCAAGCATAAGGCAGCGTAAATTACCAGATGGGAGGGGAAACAGGAGAGAACTTAATGGAGAGAAACAGTGGTTTCCTAAATAATAATAATAATCCTTGCATTTGGTATACCCCTTGTCATGTTGTTTGAGATGTCTCAAAGCGTTTCACATGTAAAATGGATTGACTTTGTGGACGAAACGCGGCAGTCAATTGCACAGGGCAGTGTCCCACAAGCAGTCATGGATTGAATGGCCAAATTATTATGATAATATTTGATTCGAAGGGATTATTACCTCTGAGAAAAGCAATCCACCAAAAGACTAGCCACCAGGTTCCTACTTACTGCTAGGTAAACAGAGGCGCGTGTGCTTGGAGTAAGGAGACTTGCCTAAAGGTTTCGCGGTTTTCCTCTTTGCTGATTATGCTCTTGAGGTGTTGGTGGAGAAGTCATTGCAGGAAGTGAAGGAGCTCTAGGCTTGGGAGGTCTAGGCTGGGGCAGGGCTGCATTCTGGCTGGGCTGCGGCCACTGACCATTAAACACAGTCGTTTGCTCTCTACCCTTTTGCTCGGACGTGGAATACTGTATAAATCGTCGATTTCATGTGTAATCAGGTAAATAGATTGATTTGTACCACCTCACCGCACTGTGTGTGTGTTTGTGTGCGCGTGTTTGTGTGTGAATAAAAATCAGACCAGAGGCATAAAAATGTGCGAGTGCGCTATGCTAATTTCATAGCAAAGCCCCCCATGGGATTGTTATGCAAGGCTTCTTCTGTCACTTGCTATTTCCAAATCAGAGATACAGCCTACTTTCTGGAGAAAGACGGGATAATTGCTGCAGATTGCTTGTTCATGCTCAGCTAAAAAGCCAGTGTATGTGTAATGTGTGTTAGTGAAACTAATGCTGCATTTAGCTTGCTGTTATGTCACTCACGGAGAAGCTGTTGTCTGAGACATTGTTGGAGGGGAGGAGGGTGGTGGGGGGGAGGGAAGGAAGGAAGGAAGGAAGGAAGGAAGGAAGGAAGGAAGGAAGGAAGGAAGGAAGGAAGGAAGGAAGGAAGGAAGGAAGGAAGGAAGGAAGGAAGGAAGGAAGGAAGGAAGGAAGGAAGGAAGGAAGGAAGGAAGGAAGGAAGGATTTCTTTTTGAGATTTTGTTTTTGTGTCAATCAGCAAAGCAATCACATTAAAAGCTCCATTCCACTCTCACAGCTCTCCGATGCTGTGAGCCTGACTCTGTTGGTAACGCCTTTGTGAGTTTAGCTTCAGCTCACACTCCCAACGCAGTGGTGTTGTGGGGGGGGGGGGTGGGAGGTGAGCAATACATTGTAGGAGCACTTTTTAGCATTTACTGCAAAGTGTAATAATGACCTTGTATTATGTAGGTGAACGCGGGGACCAGTTTGCCCTCAACAGTGTCACACAAACAGCAATCTTGGGCGGTTTATACAGTGATCAACAACAACAATAACTGCGACGTTCCAATGGCATCAGTGCGATCGTCTGCAGCAGCAAATCCCTTATTAGCGCGGTTTCCAAATTCCTAGTTTGTTTTGTGAAGGATTACCCACTTAACTTACTCCGATGGGAAATCAATGAGGCCCTGTGAAATGTGCTGTCTTGTGCCGATTTGAATCCTTCCGTCAGTCAATGAAGCCATTTGAACATGGTCTGGGCAATCAATGAACCCACGTACCCCACTGCTGCCCTGAGAGAAGATCTGTCAGCTCTCTGGTTCCTCAGTTCCTCAGCTGCCTGCCAATACCATATTAGAAGTCCTGTATTGTATTGGTTGCAGCACTCGCCTCACAAGCGAGAGGACGTGGGTTCGATTCCTGCGCAGGGCAGAACATTAGGCCAGTTTCCTTACGTACGTCCCTGTTTATTAGTAAGTAAGATCCCGGTTGTCAGTTGATTGGCAGATCATGTTTCTGGAGGTAATAATCCTTTCAAAAAGAAATTATAATAATTGTCACTTAATCCACGACTGTTTGCGGGTCACTGCTGGATGAAAGTGTCAGCCGCATTTTGCCCGCAAGACATGCGGTCAATTCACTTTACAGTATATTCAGCGAAGCACTTTGAGACGTTTCAAAGACTTGATAAGACGCGATATTAAACACAAGGATTATTACCAATATTATTTAAAGCATCATATAAATTCTACATCATAGGCTTCCAATACCTTGTGTGAAAAAAATCAAGATAACAAAAAAGGGAGTCGGGTAATTTAAATTGAGATACAGATTAGCCGTGCCCTAATAGAATGGCAGAACAGGCTTGAGGGGCTAAATGGCCTACTCCTGTTCCTATGTCCCCCCCCACCAACCTTCTCAATTTGGATCTTGTTCTTTCAGTGTGGAAGGGAAAGGCCAGCATGTGTATAGTTCCCATCTTTCCCACTGGTTTTTTTTTCCGCAATGGTATTTCATTCCCATCTCAGTCCTTAATCCCCTTTGTTGTTTGCCGGTTCCCAGGACACGATAGACATTTCGCTCAGCGCACTTGGGGGAGCTGATACGGAAAGCTCCTTCTGAACCCAGGCAACCAGCTCAATGCCAACCGCATCATGCAGCAGAAACGACCTCTTGCCATAAGCCGCTAATTAAATAATGTTCGGTGCATTTCAGCTGCCTGACGTCGACATGTTTTGACTCTTAGTGAGCTGAACTTGACTGATTTACAATATGCATTAATGTATGAAAGGACCGTTGCTCTGTGTATAATTAGACTGTGCCTACCTCCTGCCAATGCTAAATTAGCTGGTTATTAGAAATGGTAATTTCAGCTGAGCAAAAAGATTGCTTTGGCACACTAATCCCTCAGCATTTGATACAACAAGAATGCCCTTTATGCTTTCTCTATAATATCACGTTCCGGTCACTGTTCTGCACAGATTATGGAAGACAAGATAACAATCAGAAAACCCAAGTCATTTTTGTTTTGGCCAAAGTTCATGACGAGGCTCTTGTGAATTAAAGTGGTCGCTGTGTGCAAGGTGGAAGGTCCTGTCTGTGGTTGGGGGTTCCTTTCTGGCTGGTTAGTTGGTTGGTTTGTCTGCTTTGTCGGGTGGTCCTGGCTGGTGTAGGTAGGTCTGCCTGCCTACCTGCCTGCCTGCCTGTCTGTCCAGTGCCTTGGGACATTCTCCCAATGTGAAAGGCACTATACAAATGTAATTTTGTTGTTGATGTTCTTGGGTAGGTTGGCTATTTGGGCAAGTTTGCTATTTGAGTAGGTTGGCTGGTTGGGTAGGTTTGCTGGTTGAGCAGGCTGGGCTGGTTGGCTGGTTAGACAGGCTGGCTAGCTAGTTGGTCTGACTGACCCAAAAAATAGCTTTGCAGCTGTCAGTGTTTGGCATTTCTCATGAAGAGATATCGCCACTATACAAAAGTCCATACAGAATGTGGCAATATTAACCAAAAAGGGCTGTGTTCCTGACATTTCTGGCACAGCAGTATCAGAAGACTATGAATCCACTGGGAAAGCTTGACACATCTAATCTTTGATTACTGGTGGGACAAACTCATAATATCAGGCAGTTACAGTGGCACAGATGGTCTGTAATAAGTGGGGCATATGGGAGCAACAATTGTGAAGTCCTGTAGCGTATTGGTTAGAGCACCTGCCTCACAAACGAGAGGACCTAGGTTTGATTCCCCGGCAGGGAGAAATGTTGGGCATGTTTCCTTACTTCACACTCATGGCAGGAACCTGGTTGTTAGTCGATTGTTAGTTCTGGTGGTAATAAAAGATGCTCCTCAAAAAATAGATGAAATAATAATTTGATGAATCAATCCACCGCTGTTTGCGGGTCACTGCTGTGCGCAATTGGCTGCTGCGTTTCTCCCACAAAATTTACAGTCAATTCACTTGACAGTATATTCTGTGAAGCACTTTGTCTCAATGACATGATAAAGCGCTATCTCGAATTGCAAGGATTAGTATTATTATTTTGCTTTATGTTCTGTAAATTCTGCCATTTTGCCACGACTCTCTGGAACACAATCTCATTCCTCTTCCAAGGCACATTTGAAAATGTTTGATGTAGAGCCTAATCACATCATTGAGACGTCTTAAAGCCCTTCACAAAATATATTGTGAAGTAGACTGACTCGGTATTTTGTGGACGAAATAGAAAAGAGTAGGAAATGAGACAGAATCATTGAGAATGCAGTGTCAAGCTTTGAGTTTAAACAACAACAACAAAATGACACTTGCGTAGTTTAAGAGCCAGTAGAATGGAGGAGATTGTGTGTGTGGTTGGGTTGGGTTGGGTTGGGTTGGGGGTGATATGCAACGGAGGAAGGGAAGACTGAGGAAGTGAAGGAGTTTGCCAAACTTGGGAATTTCTGGGGAAAAAAGTAGTTAGAGTTAGGAAGATGATGCTATGAGCCTTGTTTTCGAATAAAGCAAGGATACTGAGAGGAGGAGGAATGGGCTGGCTGACCTATTTGAAGCCAGCTTTGAAGTGGAACAGCTTTAAGATCAATAAAATATTTGCCTAGCATCTCACTTTCACTTTTGTGAAGTTTAAATACTCTGATCATGTCAGTTCTCCCCGGGCTCTAATATTCCTTTCACTTTTGAACTATTTGCATAATGTATGTGCAGGTTTCATTGATTATAGTGATGGACCTTTAATGTGCTGCAGTATGTACACAAGCCCATTGTGTGCTCTGTAAATGAGAATTGCTTGTCGAACAGAATCCACAACGCGGTTTCCTCAATGGATGGATGAGTTGGTGAAGACACTCCCTGGTGTTGTGCCCAGATGAACAAACCACAGTGCTCACTTGCTCCCAGGTCTGTGCCATGTTAGCTAAGGCCGGCTGTGGTTATGTTATGGTACTACAACTGGCCTCAGTGCTCGTAAGCCACAAAATATATAATAATGATCTTTGCATTTGATATACAGTAGGGCTTTATCTCTTCTTCAAGATGCCTCAAAGTGCTTTACAGAATATACCGTGAATTGAATGGACCATACCCGTAGGCGAATAGCGGCAGCCAATTGTGCCCAGCTGTGTCCTACGAACAGTCGTGGGTTGAGTGACCAAATTATTATTGTTATTTACTATGATTAAAGTGAATGAGTTCCTCGCTCGTGGTCAGCGCTGTAGGAAGGTATATACACCATTCGGCCTGCTAAGCCTACTACAGTAAACGCCCGTTTATCCGGCACCCTCGGGACCTGGCCAATGCTGATTAAAACGCGTGCTGGATATTCGGCCGCAAACGCCCCCCATCCCCCAATTTTTTTAAATGCATTTTTCCGGATAAATTCCGGTTAATCGAATGTGGACCTTTTTTTTGTGATGCCGGTTATACGGAAGTTATGGTTGATCGGGTGCTGGATAAATGGGCTTTTGCTGTACCTCCATTCTATTACACAATGTTAAATCTATAATAATAATAATGATAACCTTGCATTTGATACAGAGCATAAATCAGGAAGTGATGTTGAAAATGATCCGATGAACCAGAAGTCAGCCATTTTTCTTTCAGCCTGGCTGACTGTGTGTATGCCCAGTAAAACTGGCCAACACACTTTGTTTTAACATAGGTATGGCTGTATTGTATTTACTATATATAGCTCTCTCTTAAATATTTAAATTGACCTGGCATCTATATCCATTTGGTAGTGAGTTCCACATATCCAATGCACCTTGTATCTAATATAATAATCCTTGCATTTGATATAGCGTCTTATCATGGCGTTGAGACGTCTGAAAGCGCTTCACAGATTATATTATAAAGTGAATTGACTGTATATTTGTGGGTCCAATTGCGCACAGCAGTGTTCCACAAACACTCGTGGATTGAGTTACCAAATGATTATTATTTGTTGATAACCTTGAGGAGAGAACGGGCGCTACTCAGAATACTTTAACTTCACACCTCACTCTGCGACTGCCCGTAAAGCAGTACAATCACTGGGGTGGCGGGTGTGGGGGCAAGACAGATGGGATTGAGGAAGAGTGTTCCAGAATTTTGGAAAAATGCTTAAAATTAAAAAAAAATGCTTTCTCATTAACACGGCAGGTCTTTTTAATCCCATTTCACCACCTGTTTTCTATAATTCCCCATTAATGCCCAGGTGTCATATCTATTCACTTCCATTAGCAACAGCCCACTGTGAATCTGCCTCTGGGGTTAAACGCTCCCACAGGAAGCACACATTGCTATCGAAAGGATCGCTGGGACATTTGCGAGAGTTGCCCCCATTAAGCACTCACCTCTGCACCAACTCTGCTGCAGAAACAAGGAAGGTCCCCTTGATAATCCATGATCTGTTATGAATTAAGTGAACTGGCATCAGTCAATCAGTGCCGCAGTGAGGCTGGGTGCTGACAGTTGGGTTAGGAAGGCAGAGAGATCAGCCATGATTATTTGGCACAGTTATAATACTATAAATAATAATAATCCTTGCATTTGATATAGCGCATTTCACGTTTTCTAGATGTCTCAAAGCGCTTTGTAGAATATACTGTGAAGTGAATTGATTGAATATTTGTGGGTGAAACGCGGCAGCCAATGGCACACAGCAGCGTCCCACAAACAGTCGTGGATTGAAGTGACCAACTTCATTATTGGTTTTTTTCTTCTTGAGGGATTATTATCAGGCGTGTGGAGTGAGGAAACTTGCCCAAGGTTTTGCTCTGCTGGGAATCAAACCCAGGACCCCAGATTTTAATGGAAACGGGTGATAAATGGTCACTTCGCAAACCCTCTATTGGAGCAGGAGCCGGCCATTTGACACATCAACCCCGCTCCAACCAATGTCCTACCATCATGGTTGATGTGTAACTCGTTACCATCTGTTGGAAGCGTTAAGAACAACAATTTGCATTTATATAGTGCCCCTCACGCAGGGTAGAGCCTCGGAGTGCTTTAGAGGGGAAGGAAACTGGAACAGGCAGGAAAGTTCCTTCTCCTGACCCTTGCAACCACTCTTGTGCTAGATGTTTGTTGGTGTCGGTTCTTCACTACAATGCCGCTTTAAGTCCTTTACAGGGAGATGCCAAACTGCCATGATCATCTGATAATTCAGGTGGCTTCAGCAGCGAATGGGAGTAGCTATTGACGAGAGCCCTACTGTAGTGGAGAGGCAGGTTCACTATCACATCTCTCTCCCCCATTAATTAACTTAATGGTGACTGGAAGTTCCGGGCAAGTAAATGATGGATTTTATTGCTCTCCTTCACTCAGAGCTGTCAGTGAGGTGTTTGTAATTGATAATTTTTACTCCATCACGTAGAAGCCCAAGACTGTATACGCTCCTCCTAATTTATCGATGAATAAGCCGTGCAAATACTGATGGGGCAGGCATCGCTCTGCATTTTTTTTTAAGTCAGTCATTGCCAGATGGCTTTGTTTCGTCACCGACTCGCTGAGATGAAAATCAACTGCCCACTGACCCTAGCTGGAAATGTGGAGTCCCATAGCATAGCGGGTTAATCTGCTCTCCGGGTTTCATGCCTGGTAGAGTTAGGCCAGTTTCTTTCAAGATCTCCCGGTGAACCATGCCAAATAAAAGGAATTGTTCACTTCACGGCTGTTTGTGGGCAAACATAATGCTGTGTGCAAATTGACGGCCATGTTCTCCAGCAAAGCGCACACGTTCACTACACTTCACCGTAAATCCCACAAGCGCTCCGAGAGATTTGCCCCTGAGGCAAAAGTTGCAGCGATGGTTATTTGTCGCACATTCAATGGAGCCTTTTAATGGACATGTGGGTTACACATTAAGTCCATGTGCCTGTCTAGCTCTGCTCACTGGTCTCAATACCTTTTAACGTGCTGTAAATAGAAATGTAATTTTGTTGTTGTTGTAAAGATTTTTAGATGAGCAGCACCTTTTGCAGATGTTATGATAAAAGCCCTTATCTATTGAATAGAGTGAAGGACATTCATTACTCAAAGGACTCCTAACTACCGCACTGTATCTATAGCAACGCTCCTTGGTACTTTTCCTTGGATGTTTCATCAAGTTGCAACCGTATTGGTTTAACTCGTCGAGTGCCAGATAGCTAATTTTTGCTTATTTTTCAGTCTCCACACTCCCGGGGGGGGGGGGGTAATTTCCTAGACGCTTCTCTCCCAAAAGCTACCCCATGTGAAAGATGCTCTGTAAATGCATGTTTTTGTTTAACTCTAGTTGCTCAGTGTTTATAGAGTGTATAGAATTCCGATACAATGTTGAATTCGGCCGTGACTTTGAAGACAAAAAAAGTCTCCTTTTGTCTTCAAATATTTGGCGGAAAACCCGCATGGAACTTAAGAGTTAAGAGGGCAGAGAGAAAAGGCTGCTAACATGAGATGCCAACACTGCCAAGAGAAGACCAAATGATCTCATAAATCACGAGAGAAGGGTTTGGTTTGTACAACTCGTTTGAGCTCCCTTGCATTAGGAATTTCAATGCAGCTTTGCCCCGAGAGATTCACTGATTTGCCACAACGCTTGTACACGAGCTTCAGGAAACCGCTTCTTAAAGGGAGCTCTTGATTAGCTTCCAAAATCCTTACCCCAGAGCAACTTGCCTCAGGCCGATCAAGAACGCAAAAGGGGGGTAGGTTGAAATCTTGTGTCTAAGTGGTGATGCAGGAGATCCCTCTTGTAGCACAGTTGGAGGTAATTAAATGACCAACCAGGACCTATTTGCTGGTCAGCCCATTGGACACTGCAAGGTGGCTGTTTCTATTGGCCCTCCAAAACAGCATCATGGGAAGAGGCAAAATGGCCAACTTCTTTGTTCATAGAATCCTAGAATTATACGGCACAAAAGGAGGCCATTTGGCCCATCTAGTCTGTGCCGGCTCTTTGAAAAGAGCAACGCAATCCCAGTGCCCAGCTCTCTCCCCATAACCTAACAGACCTGTTCTCCCTAAATAAAGATCTAATTCTCTTTTAAAAGCTGTTATCGAATCGGCCTCCACCACCTTTTCAGGCAATGCATTCCAGATTCGAACAACCTGCTGAGTGAAAACATTTCTCCTCAGTTCCCCTCTGCTTCGTTTTGAAACTATTTACAGATTCGCCCACTAGAGGAAATAGTTTTTCCTTATTCACCCTGTCGAATCCCCTCATGATTTTATAAACCTCTGTTAGGTCTCCTCTCAACCTTCTCTGTTCTAAAGAGAATAAACCTAGCCTATCTAGCCTTTCCCAATAACTGAAGTCCCTCAATCCTGGCACCATTCTAGTAAACCTTCTTTGCACCCTTTCCAATGCCTTCACATCCTTTCTATAGTGTGGTGACCAGAATTGGACACAGTACTCCAGCTGAGGCCTAACCAAAGTTATATAGAGGTTAGTCAGCACTTCCTGACTTTTGTATTCTATACCCCTATTTATAAAGCCTAGTATCCCATATATCTTCTTAGCGGCTTTGTCTACCTGTCCTGCCACCTTCAAAGAGTCACTAACACAAATCCCCAGGTCTCTCTGTCCCCTCACACCCCTTAAAATTGTACTATCTAGCCTATATTGCCTCCCCTCATTTCTTTTCCCAAAATGTATCACCTCACAGTTCTCTGCATTAAACTACAATTTAATACGGTCACTGCTGATGTCATGTCCTTGTGCCGTAACCGCACGCGTTATAATGAGGCCACATTATAACGGGGTACTACTGTATTTCATTTCCCAATAGCTGCTGACATTAACTGGGTTTGCACACTCATTCCTGCACATCACTGTATCGCTCGGAGCACTTTCTAAATGAAAAATAACCTTTACTTTCTCATGTTTTCCAAAAATTGCAAAGTCTGATCTCCATGATAAAACATCAGAGGAAACTTTGAGCCACTGCTGTGATGGAACAGAATGCTTAGATGTATCACCTCTCTGATTTCACCCCTCCCCACCTTCTCCCCCCCCCCCCTCTTCCCCCCCCCCCCCCCCCATCCACACACTCACCATAATCGGGTAAATGTGCAGTGTGAACCGTAAGAATGATTTGCACAGCTGGGACTCAATAACCCGTCACTTCTAATCGCTTGATACCCAGAGTGGATGAGCTGAAGGAGTTGATCAACAGAAGCTGGAAGTACGTTCCGACTGGAAAAAACATCCAGCTCAGGATGACACACAGACCAATCATTTAAGGGAAGGCAGTTTACATTTAAAAAAAATAATTTGAAATGTTTTAAAACTATCTATTTTTCTGAAACTCTGGAATTAACTCTGTTAATGTATCTCAATTCCATACATCTTGTCCCCTCCTTCCCCTTCTGAATAAATATTATTAAAAACAAAGCACTCAGTAAGAAAATACATTGAACCTATCAAGCTCTATCTTCTTGCATGTCAAGGCTGCTGTGTTTGTCTGCACTACAGGCTTGAGAGACTGAATGACTAACTCCTGATCATATGTTCCTATGTCTCATCCAAAGAATGTCATCTCTGACAACGCAGCTTGGACTATATTTTCAATAAGAAAGAAGAAATAAATGTGAGGTGTATTCTAATCAATGCTGTACAGGGTGTGGGGGGGTGGGGGGGGGAGGGTGGGGGAGGAAATAAGGGTTATATTGAAGCTCAGCCTGTTCACATCAAGGTTGCCTTGTTCATTGTTTTAGCAGCTTGGGACATCCTCCTGACGTGAAAGGCGCTATATAAATGTAAATTTGTATTGCATTGTTTTCTTTATAATGCTCATAAAACGCTGTTATTGTTAAAATCTCCAGCACAGAATGACAGGGGTAGAATTAACTGAAAGGGCCGCAGCCATTTATCCTAGCTGTGGTGAATTTCCGCACATTAGCAGCTGCTATATCATCAATTTTCACAGCACGGTGTGCGAAGTCAATGCTATGAGTGGTATCTATGATGATAATCTTGGTTCTGAGCAAGCTCAAGTGATAATAGCATGATGAAGTTTGGAATGTTTCCCACTGTGCTGTAACTCGACGATGATATAGAATTTTACACCACTCAGAGGGTATCTTAGACGATAAGTGCCCTTTAGCCTTGAGAACTTTGAGACGTCCTCCCCATGTAAAAGGCACCATATGAAATGCCAGGATTATTATTGTATTAAGTGTTCTGACATTGTTGTCTTGATAGTTTTCTGTCACAGCATCACCCGTCTGTCTGTTCAGGTGGATGTTGATGTTGAAACTTCTCTGTTTAAAGTTTAATTTACGCTTAAAATAGTAATAATAAATACTACTATTAATAAATAATGAATCCTCACATTTAGTATGGTGCATTTCACATTAGGAGGACGTGTTTTGTGGGTTAATGCATTAGCCAATTGGCACACAGCAATGTCCCACAAACAGCCATGATGTGAAGTGAATGGCCAATCTTATTTGGAGGTGTGGGGGGTTTGTGGTGGTGGTTTGTTGGCCAGCACACTGGTAGATACTCTCTTCTCTTTCCAAATAGTGCCATGGGATCTTTATCATCCTCCTGAACAGAGAGACCTTGTTTCAGGGATGTCCTCCTGATGTGAAAGGCACTATACGAGTGTAATTTTGTTGGTTGGTGGTTTCATATCTCATCTGAAGGACGGCACCTCCAACAATGCAAAGAACACCAGCGCTGCACTGGTGTGTCAATTTGAGCTCCCAAGTCCGGATGTGAGTTTTGGATTAAATGGAGTGTCCAATCGTTCTCCAGAGAGAAGTGATCTGCTCACCTAATCCAGGAATGTTTAGCTATAGCTTGGCAAGAGCCAAGGCTTGGGGAGCCCAGATTGCATGTTGAGATTCTAGCTCACTCTTTCATCTCTTTGCTGCTGAGGTAGGCTTGATGGGTCGGTCCATCATTCAATAGTGCGCCTGGAGAACAGTGGACCAGCCTGCCTCAGGAACCACACAGCTGGGACCCCCAAGGTGATTCAACTCGATTTGGCTGCTTATTCCTCCTGGATAGTCAGCTCAGCCACAAAGAAACTCTGCTTACCTCTCCCCTGATGGGGAGAATCATTGGGTGGTCTGCAACACAGCAGATACTGCGAGGCAGAACCTCACCACGAGGAGCCCGGAGCACCATCCACTGATGAAAGGAAAAGAAAGATAAAGTTAGTGGAGAATAGCTGCTCACTGCCCAGCATTGTCATTCTTCACGTTAATGTATCTCAGAAAACTGGCTCTATTCATTCATTGGAAACCTGCTTATCAGTTTATTCCCCACGGTGGATTGTCTGTGCAATATAATGAGCCCAAAGGCTCTGTACTTCTTCTTGTTAAAAATAGGTATGGCAGCTATTACCAAGCTCGGTGGATTCTCCGTAGCTTTAGGTTTTGTTTTAATGACTGTTGAGCATCATGTGGTGGTCAGGTTTGCACTGGTCTCTGGGATCAGGAGTCAGTCAGATGGTTTGGGAAAGAGAGCTAAGAGCAGCTGTGTAATGAATGTAGGTATTTGATAGGATCTTGGGTTTCCACTGCTACCCCACACCTCCCCCCCCCCCCCCCCCCACCCCCTACCATTATCTGGGGTTCCCTTAGAGTAGTGGTTAGCGCTGTCGCCTTGCAGGTGAGAGGATGACAGGTAAAGATGAGAGAGGAAGCTTGTAAAATTTACCCTGCGCGTAAGAAACGTGAAAAGGCTTAGTTAAATTAGATTAGATGAATCAAGGACCAGCTGACTTCATCCACAGCCCAAGTCATCCTTCAGCAACCTGGGTTCAACATGTTCTGGTTATCTCTCATCATAACATGTGCCTGTACAGGGGCAGAGTGTTGCACAACAATTGTGTCAGGGGAGGAACGTTCCAATCGTTCAACAACGATTGGATAAATTAGGGCTTTTTAATATTGAAAGAAATTGTCTCAGAATTGGACCTTCTAGAGGTGAATACAACTTTACATAAGATTGGGAATCTAAACCCAAATAATAATACGTTCGAAGGTGCAAGAGTGCAGAACAAGAAGACATGGGTTTTAGAGTTATAAAAAAAAAGGGCAATTTCAGGATAGATATCACAAGAACCTGTATGCGTGCAGAGTTTGCAGACACAAACACAACGTTAAATATGGAGGCCTGTAGCACAAAGCGCCCTAAGAATCCTGAGCATGGTGAAACACTGGTAAGTTCTCTTACTCCAAATGCCTGTTTACCTAGTAGGAAGGTGGTTGTTAGTCGATTGAACTTTTCCAAGGTTATTAATCTCTTCAACAAAAAAAATATTAATTTGGTCACTCTCTCCATGACTATATGTGGGACACTGCTGTACACATTTGGCTGCTGCGTTTCATCCACAAAATGTACAGTCAATTCACATTACACTAAATTCTGCTAAGCGCTTTGGGAGACCAATAATAATAATATTAATAATAATAATCCTTGCATTTGATATAGCGCTTTTCACATCTTATCAACGTCTCAAAGCGCTTCGCAGAATATATTGTGAAGTGAATTGACTGTATATTTGTGGGACAAATGCGCCAGCCAATTGTTCACAGCAGCGTCCCACAAACAGTCGTGGATTGAAATGACCGATTTTTATTATTGTGGGTTTTTGGGATGTATTATTATTAGGCGTGTGGAGTAAGAAAACTTGCCCAAGGTTTCACCCTGATCTGCCTGGATTCAAACTCAGGTCTCATGCTTGGAAGGCGAGTGCTCCAACCACTGAGCTACAGGAGCTCAACCCACAAACTTCTGACTCAAGAAGCGAGAATGCTATAGACTGAGCCAGGCTGAACACCTGAACGTCTAGACTGTAATATGAATGAACAAATCCTCAAGTATTCATTTATAATTTACGGCTGCTAATTTGCCTGAAATAATTATTGCGGTGTTGATCGAGGCGAGGGTGTGGTGTGGTGACTCAGGAACAACACTTTCTGATCCTCTCTGATCCACTTTCTGCCCCAGCTGTTTATGTGGTCTTTCTCAGTGAGATTGCCAATATAGTGTCAATTGGTGTGAAATTATGGACAGCTTCTGTGCAGCCTAAAGTCATTTTATCCAGGGTCCCTTGTAGCCAGCAGAGATGGAGTGAGAGAGAGCGGGGGGCAGACTTTCATTCCATCAGTGTCTGCACCGCACCAGCTATGAATGTAGGTCTCAAAGGTGAATGACACTGCAATTCCGATCTAATCATAAAAAAATTGGTTCAAGTTAGTTTTTTTTTCGACGTATATTCTGCCGCGAGTAACTAGTCTCCAGTTGCTGCGTTTCCACAGTTGGTCATCATCTCATCAATTTGTTGGTCCCTGTGTCCAAACCAGCGATACATTGAAGGAAACAGAATGCACATCAAGTGAGTTCAGATCCCTGAAGGTCAAGCTCGAACTGTGCATTGCTCTGGTCAGGACCCATCCGGTGGGTCAATCATCTCATCTCCGCTCACCACGAGTCGTAGGGTTCTGTAGAGTATTGCACTGCAAGCGAGAGGACCCGGGTTCGATGCCCCAGTTCCGACGAAGGGTTCATGGACCTGAAACTTTCCCTTTCTCCATAGATGCTGCCTGACCTGCTGAGTGTTCCCAGCGATTTATGTTTCAGATTTCCAGCATCTGCAGTATTTTGTGATTTTTGCTCCTGGCTGGACAAAACCTTAGGCAAGCTACTTCACTTCCTTAAATTTGAAATACCACTTTTCGCGTCTTCTAGACGTCTCAAAGCGCTTCACAGAATAAACTGTAAAGTGAATTGACTGTATATGTGTGGGTGAAACGCGGCAGCCAATTGTGCACAGCAGTGTCCCACAAACAGTCATGGATTGAAATGACCAATTTTTAATTAATTTTTGGAGAGAGATTGTTTTCAGGTGTGTGGAGTAAGGAAACTTGCCCAAGGTTTCAACCTGCCTGGAATTGAATCCAGTTTTTCTCGCTCGCAAGGCGAGTGCTCTTAACCACTGGGCTGCAGGTCTCCAGGAATGCACTATGCCTGCAGGCTACATCGCTGTCGATTGCCTGCAGCCAATTCGAAGGTAACTGCGGCGGCTTAAGCCAAACAATGAGGAACGCTGCTCATTGTTGATGGTTCCATGTCGCATCAAGCGCAGGGGAGAAGAAACGAGTGACGGGAATTAATGCCCAGCCGGTGAAACGGGTGTGAGCTGTTTCTGTGCCCGTTTGACGGCGGAGAGCGCTGAGTCCTTGTTTAATATGAATGTAACAGGCAACGTGTAATTTGCTGTATTGCTAATGGTGGTCTGCGGCATGAACTGTGATTGATTGGGTAGGTTCCTGGGAGGAGAGGGAGAGAAAAAGAGTTTTCATCATTAGAATGGAAACAACATACAAACACACACGCTCACTCTAATACTTCCCCCCCCCCCCCCCCACCCAACCATCGTCCAATTCGCACACAAAATAAAGCTTATTATTCACTCGGAAGTGAATTTTTAGCTGACAAATAATTTATGGCACAGGGGTATGATTTGCATGGCAGATCGGATCAAGGTTGTGTGGGCTTGACGGGTGCTTGTTCAGCTTAGTGGCGGTTGTATTAATTTTAATGTGGCTATGTTGACACAATCTAATACAGATCATCTTGCTGTGTGTGTTTTATCTCCCTATTGGCTATCCAATCTGCTCTCCGCTATTTTCTTTCCTTTCCCCCACCCCCTGCAGTGCCAAACATTCTCTCAGGCTGTGCGATTGAGCGAAACCGTCCTATTGTCATATTTAGGTGTCCATTCTGGCTCAGTCGGTAGCATTCTCATCTCTGAATCAAGGTTGTATGTTCAAGCCCTATGCCAGAACCTTGTGACAAAGTGTAAGCTTTACAGTGCTACGCTGGGGGGGGTGTTGCATTGTCGGAGGTGTCGCCCTTGAGATGTTAACCAAGGTCCCACCTGCTTTTTCAGATAGACACCACAGTGCTATTTGAAAAGAGAAAGGAGTTTCTCCCACTGTCCTGACCTTCAATCCCCCAAATAAAATTGTTCACTCACTCCATGACTGTTTGTGAGACGTTGTTACGTGCAAATTGGCTGCTGTGCTTCCCTCCAAATTGCACTCTTTACAGTCTCTTCTGTGAAGCGCCTTGAGACGTCCTCCTGATGTGAAAAGCGAAAGGGAAAGATTTTTTTAAAAAAAATAACCTTTTGCTGCTGCTGATGATTGATTGAATAATAATCCTGGCATTTGATATGTTCAGTGCAGTAGACATAAAAAATAATAATTATTGCATTGGGTACTGCAGTTTTTTGATTTGGGATGGCATTGCAAAGCACTTCAACAGAAAGTATGTATCTCTTAAATTCTAATGACTGTGTGTTTTTGCGGGCAAGTCTTAAAGGGGAAATAGAGCCTTAAAGGAGGAAATGTAACTGCCACTGCATCTCATCTCAAATCTTCTATTTTGTACGATCTGCTGACGGGCGATAGGAACTGCAAATTTCTTGAAAGAAGTGCTGTTAGGTTTCGTGTTTATTTCTGGTTGCTTCCCATTTTACAACAATTTGGTCACTCAACCCACAATTGTTTGTGGGATGCTGCTGTGCGCAGTTGGTGGGCCGCATTTCACTCAACAAAATACGCAGTCCAATCACTTTACATTGTACTCTGCAAATCGCTTTAAGATGTCTCAATGACATGATATGGCGCTGTATCGAACGAAAAGGCCTTTCTGAGCACTGGAACTGATGGGGATCAAATCTAGGAGAGATGTGCATCCAGAACACAACCGTTTGATAAGGATTCAGGCACGGCGCCAGCATTGCGCTATTCAATAATAGTGCCAGCACCTAATTAAGCCCTCAATCTAATGGTACGTCCTTATCTGAATGATAAGCTACTGTAGGTGTCAGCCTGGCCCAGTTGGTAGCGTTCTCGCTTGGGTGTCAAATGTTTATGGTTTCAAGCCCCACCTCGGACTTTGAGCTCACCTAGTCTAGGCTGACACTCCAGCGCACTGTTGGCCTGCTTTGTCAGAGGTGCTGTCCTTCGTTTGAGATGGTAAACCAAATATATAGTTAATTCACTTTAAAGTACAGTATATTCTGAGAAGTGCTTTGAAACCTCTCAATGATGTGATAAGGCGTGATATCAAATGAAATTATTATTATTATTAATGTTGAACCCAGGTTGTTTTTCTTGTGGAGGATTGTTGGCCAAGACTCTGGGAGAGAGAAACACCCTTCTCTTTTCAAATAGCGCCATGGGATCTTTACCCCCCCCACCGGAAAAGGCAAACATAACCTGAGTTTAACATCTCACCTGAAAGATGGCATCTCTGACAATGCAGCACTGCAATGGGGTGTCAGTCAGCCAAAGTGGGGGCTTCAATTCACAGCCTTCAAACTCAACACATACAATATAATTAACATTTAGAAGTGCCTTTCGCATCAGGAGGACGTCTCAAAGTACTTGACTGTGCTGAGTTAGATTGTCTGCCTGCCTGCCTGCATCCCTCCCTCCCTGGGCTCGAGTCAGTGTGGAACACAGACAAAATCCTTGCATCGTTTAAAATGTAATTAAAAAAAATTATATTGGTAGTGGAGGGGGTGTAAAAACACCCCCTCCACCACCCTCCACCACCCTCCACCACCCTCCACCACCCTCCACCCACCTTAAAGAAACCCATGTAAATCCAAAGTTATTTCACTGACTTGGTTCACAATCTAATCATTGTAAATGTTGGTGTTCTCAGGGACCGTTGCCATGGATACTGTCTACACCGGGTCTCGGGTTTCTCTATCCTGCGAGATGCCGTTGCCCCTTTAATCCTTTGTTTTTAATCCAACTTATTGTGCGTGATCGCCGTGACACCTCCGAGGAGTCGATCCTTGATCTTTTGTTTCTCAGCCAGTGCAAGTTCCTGAAGCCAAGGATCAAAAAAATCCATCGCTTAGGCAGAACAGCAAAAGTAAAATGTTTCTGAACAGGGAGGTGAGGGTCTCGAAGTCGCCTCCGAGGATCTCCCACCCTCATGTTGTCTGTCTCCATCTTAAGAAATAATAATCATAATAATAAAAATAATTCTCGCATTTGATGTAGCGCTTTTCAGGTCTTCTAGACTTCTGAAAGTGCTTCACAGAATATACTGTAAAGTGAATTGATTATATATATGTGGACGAAACGTGGAGCCAATTGTGCACAGCAGTGTCCCACAAACAATTGTGGATTGCAATGACCAATTTATTATTGATTTATTTCGTGAAGGATTATTATCAGACGTGTGGAGTAAGGAAACTTGACCAATGCTTCGCTCTGGCTGGAATTGAACCCAGGTCTCTCGTTTGTAAGAAGAGTGCCCTATCTACTAAGCTATAGGACTCCACAGATAAACTGATAGGGAAGGCAGTGGGATGAGCTATTAGAGACGATTAGACCCAAGATGGGACTCCTTTAGCTTTGAAGAGCGATGTTTCCATTCTTGAGTTCGTCCTACTCGCTCCCTCCCTCCATCCCTCCCCTTGCTCAAGATCCATCTCACAACGTACCTCTTTGTCCGTGCTTTCAATCAATTCTTTCCCCTCTTGCTCTTTGTCTCCCACCACCAGTTGTTAGTGGCAAAACAATTGAGACATCCTTCTATGGACTCCTAGTAGTGTAGTGATTAATGAGCTCGCCTTGCAAGCAAGAGGGTGAAACCTTGGTTGTGGAGTCCTGTAACTCAGTGGTTAGAGCAGTCAACGCACAAGTGAGAGACCTGGGTTCAATTCCCAACAGGGCAAAACCTTGGGCAAGTTTCCTTACACCACACGCCTAATAATAATCTCTCCAAAAAAACAATAATAATTTGGTCACTCAATCCACAACTATTTGTAGGACACTGCTGTATGCAATAGGCTGCTGCGTTTTACCTACAAAATATGCAGACAATTCACTTTTCAGTGAAAGCGCTACATCAAATGCAAAGGATTCTTTTTCTTCTGTTTATTAAGTTTCCTTACTCCGCAGTGCTCTGTTTACCTAGCAGTAAGCAGGATTAGCCAGTTGTTAGTCAATTGGCAGACTGAGGGATTTCCGGGGATAACAAGACCTCGAAAGAAGTATATGTATATATTTGGTGACTTAATCCATAACTGTTTGTGGAACACTGCAATTGGTTGCTGCGTTTTGCCTACAAAATACACTGTCAATACACTTTACAATATATTTTGTGGAGCGATTTGAGATGTCTCAACGAATTGATAAGGTGCTCTTTCAAATGCAGGGATCATGATTATTACTGCAGTTAATGCGATTTCTCCCCCCACCTAAATACGTACCCATAATGTAAAATATATTGTATCATTCCCCCTATCATTTGAGCTTTATATAAAAGTCGGGTTCTGTTGTGAAATGGTGAAACGTACCTGACAAAAAAAACTCCTAATTAACACCCCCAGCGATAAATCAGGCCCAAATAAAAAATTTTGCAGATCTGGTCCCTAGACTGGTCATTACACCAGAATTCAACAGCTGAACTGCTCAATAATACCCAGTGTTTGTGTCTGTCATGACACCATCAACAGCTAACAACTGAGAGAAGCTGTTCGAGGTGAGGAGTGTTGACAAGATCTGCTAAAGGTTTTTCGGGATTTGACCTTTTTAGTTTAGTTCCTTCGTCTTCTTTTTTGCCAACACACTCTGTGTAAACAAGGCTGCCTTGTCACTCTTGTTTGCCTCTGTATTGAGTCTGGCTATGGAGCTGTAGGGCACTTCCTCTGCCCAGTTCAGTGTGAACCTTTTAAACCTTTTGGAGTAGTGAACATTCCTCTGAAACAGCGCTGTTCTTTCATCGCCAAGTGTTGCCTGCCTAGGTTGATTGACATATGTTGTGTGTGGGTATATAATAATCCTTCATTTGCATTTGATATGATGCCTTATCATGTCTTTGAGATGTCTCAAAGTGCTTCACAGAATATACTGTAAAGTAAATTGCCTATATATTTTGTGGGTGAAATTCAGCATCTTATTTTGCACAGCAGTGTCTCACAAAGAGTGAATAGGATGACGTTCACACCAGTATTTTTGACAGGGAGTTTTTCAGTGCTGGTTTACATGTTATCAGTGTTCAAACATCATCACCTGCCTGCTACCTGATTAATTGGCAGTTTGGCTCAATTGATGGGAATCTTGGCTTTGGATCACTAGGCTGCAGGTTCAAGCCTTGCTTTGGGATTTCAGTGGTTAAAAGTAGTCCATAGTTACATTGCAGTGCAATCTTGAGGAGCATTAACATACTGTTTGTGGGATTGCCTGCCCCGTTTCTCCCACAAAATATGCAGTCAATTCACTTTGCAGTATAATCTGTGAAGCTCTTTGAGGCACCACGAAGACGTGACGAGGCACTATATCAAATGCGAGGACTATTACTCAGTAATTATTGTTAATCCAAATCCCTTACCTTCCAGCGCCTTGGGACGTCCTTGAGATGTGAAAGGCACTGGACAAGTGTCATTTGTTGTTGTTGATTATTATTATTATTAGTAGTACAATAGTATTGTAGTATTGGTGGTATTGGTGGTATTGGTGGTAGTATTGGTGTTGTGTTATGGATTGGATGTTACAATTGAGGTACCAAGGACAGTGCTTATGGCATATTGGGTCGAGATGTGGTTTATGTATCTGTAGCTCAGTGGTTAACTCTCACATTGCAAGCAAGAGACATGGGTTTGATTTACAGCATGGCGAAACCCTAGACAAGTTTCCTTACTCCACACGCATGTGTTTACCTGGCAGTAAGTAAGAACCCAGGTATTAGTCGATTAGCAGATCACATTTCCCGGGGTAGTAATTCCTTCAAAGAAAAAGTCACTCAATCCACGACTTGGGGAAACTGCTGTATGCAATTAGCTGCCGTGTTTCGCCCACAAAACACGCAGCTTTCAACCTTCACTCCCACCTCTCTCCAAGCTCCCTTATCTCCCCGCTTCCCTCAAACCGTCAGCTACGTGTAGCACTTTGACCCATTCCTACCAACCTGAATTGATTGATTGTCAGCTTGTTTCTCCTTCTGTCTATTTGCTGCGGCTGTGTCTTGTCTCTCTGACTTGTCAATGTCTGTATCTCATCCATCTTTCTTTTCTCTCTCTCTCTCACTCTCTCTCTGTATCTCCTGCCTTGCTGCCTCTCTCCCTGTTGTGTTCTGTTGATGTACATCAAGCCCTCTGTGTAACTGATGATAATAAAGTGGTGGAGAGACACCCCAGTCAGGTCCTCACCTCTGCATAAGTGAATGTGTGTAAGGCAGAGAGACTGGTAGACAGGAAGGTCACTTCCCCCCTCTCTCTATTGTGCTTGTTGTTTACCAATTATAAAGGTCTTTGGAGTATTGGACAGGCACATGGGGAAAAAGCTCAGTTTCCACATCCACCTTTACTAGCAATTGCATGAACAGACAACATTGTTCTCACCAGAGAACCTCCAGGGTATATGTGTGTGTGTGTGTGTAGAGAGAGGGGAGCGAGAGAGAGAGTGGAGAAGAGAAAAATCTATGTTGAACTGGTATTTTGATTGTGGTGTTTTGTGGGTGAAACTCGGTGGCAAATTATTTAACTCCTTTTAAACGAAAAGCAGTCGATTGTGGTCAGATAGTTTAAGGGTAGTTTTGTAAAATTCCCTTCCCTGTCGAAACATCTGCGGTAAGATCCAAGTTGTGCCGTCAGTGTGCGTGCGTGTGTGTGTTTGTGGAGAGGGGGAAGGAAGCTGGCTGGAAATAAATATTGTTTCACATCTTATGTAACTATTTTACTGAAGGAGGCATATGTGTGTGCGTGTCTATGGACTACTTTTAACCTCATTTATTGGCAGGCATTAACTGTGTGATAATGTTTTGGGTAAAATCTCCTAGGCGTTATCCAACCTGAAGGGTTTATAGCAATATACGTTGTTGTTATTGTGTACTCGTGAAGGCAGCACATCCCACAGAGTATTTATTTTGCAGGTCGCACTTTCTGACTCAAGTGGAATATGCCATATAGCTTTTATGAACCACTGCACAATGTATTATTACTGCCCTCCCTCCCTGCCACACACACCCTCTCCGTTGTTCCTATATCTCTCCCCCACCCACCAACCCCCCGCCACAGTTTTCTCCCCTCATTGGAATGAACCGCTATTCTTTTTGCCAGCCTGAAGCCGTTCGGTAGAGGTCAGCAAGTTCAGAGATGTCTCTACCCTCTTTTTTAAAAAAAATCAACGAATAATCCTTGAGAGCGATGAACTCGGAAATCCCAGCTCAGGAGACCCAGGGGACGGGCAAGCCTTGAGCAAAACTCTCTGGCTGGCATGTTTGTGGTGGTGTGCTGAGGGCACAGATGTTCCAGGGATTTGGTGCCATTGTTGTGCATTCGCTGACGTATTTCAGGCCACTCCTGTGTACTCTCCACTATTCATGTGAGATGTATTTTTTTTTCCATCCGATTCCATTTGGGTCTCAGTTTAATCTTCTCTCTGCCCCAGAGCGGTTAACAGAGAACACGTCACCGGGAAGGGTTTCGTTTAGTGTACAGGTGGAACGCAGCCCATCGGGGATACAGCTGAATGGTGTCTGGGGAATGGCGTGAAACACGAAACTATTTTAAAGCCACACTGTCAGTTGATAAAGTACCTCCCCCTGAAATCATTCGCAGGTTTGTGCACGGAGCAATGTACACACGCTGTGGATGCCTCGCTGCCGACGCTCTTCCCATCGGATTTACCACGATTCAAGAGCGGATGTAATTCACAGCGGGGAATTAATTGCAAAAGTCGAAAATGAATCAGAGGTGAAAAATGCGACAAGTGATGCGTTTGGTTATCACGGGGCCACAACAACTTGCATATCTGTCGGGCCCTTAAGAGTAAATAAGAAATAAGAATCTTTGTATTTGTAGCGTTTTATCACGTCATTGAGACAGTCTCAAAACGCTTTACAGGTTATATTGTAAAGTCAATTGACTGTATCTTGTGGATGAAACGCAGCAGCCCATAGGATGTAGGATATCTCCTTGGAGAGCTTTATAAAAGTACTATGCAGTGAAAAGCATGCATGATTGTGAGATGTAAATTTAAACTTACAGATCTTAAACTTAAGATCTTAAAGTTTGAGATCTTAAACTTCTGATTAATAGCTGCCTGAGTCAGTGTTACCAACTGAGCCAAGCTGACACTCTCAATGTCCGTTTGGGAATATGATTAAAAGGAGATAGGGATAGGCGTAGACTGAGATGACACAACACCATGTTGGGAACAATTGGGTGCAAGTTAGGGAAAGGAAACTTGTGTATGTGTGACCCACGAGTACAGTTGTCCTCTTAGAAAAAAACGCAGAGAAATCTGGGTGAATGGCTGAAGCGTGGGTAAGAAATGCTCTGAAAATGGTTGAGCACGGATGCTTTATTGCCAGGGTAACTTAATGCTGATCGACGTTGATGGACTTTTAGTATTTCTCAGTCCAAAATACCTGATACTTTTTGCTATGAAAGGAAGGTACTATTTATTATTAATTTCTTATCACCGCAGCAGGTTTATTGTGCGGAGATCAGTGCCGGTTATGAAAGGAAAATCCATTTATTATTAATACCCCCTGAATATTGTTGAAAAGTTCAGGAAGTTCAAGTGTTCAGGAACAATATGTAAATGATGGCAATTGCAACAGCGGCAATCAATTTCATCGTGGCGTTGGCCGCCTGATGTTGAGTTCAATAATCCTGACTGTATCAGCAGGTTTGGCCCCCGTGGCTACACTCAATCATGTATTTAAAGAAGTATCTTTTTTCTATCGTGTCTGCTTGTCACGTTCGGGTCAGTTTCATCAATTCGCCCACCATTCAGTCATGTCTGTTTGTACCGGTATTGAGGGCAATACTGCTAAATGTATTCCTGTGTGTGTGTGTGGTTTTTTTTATTACACACAAAAAAAACACAGCGAAAGGTATAAGTTACACACATTTTCCCCAAAGGTACATGTTATAATAATATAATAATCCTTGCATTTGATATAGTGCTTTTCACATCTTATCGATGTCTCAAAGCACTTCACAGAATATACTGTAAAGTGAATTGACTGTATATTTTTGGGCGAAACACGGCAGCCAATTGCACACAGCAGCGACCCCCACAAACAGTTGTGGATTGAAATTACCAATTTTATTATTGTGGGTTTTTTGGACGGTTTATTATTTGGCATGTGGAGTAAGGAAACTTGCCCAAGGTTTTGCCATGATCTGCCTGGATTCGAACACAGGTCTCACGCTTGTAAGGCGAGTGCTCTAACCACTGAGCTACAGGAGCTTCACAAATTTTGCGCTTTAGAAGGTAAAACACATATCGTAAAGCCTCACTAGAACCATCTGTTGTGTACTCTCACCAACTTTTTACATCCAAAGTTGATTTCAGTCCCAAGGGTTTTGTGTACTCTTGCCCCGCATTGGGAATTGGAATCACATAGACTAAGATGACAGTCCGATACAGTGCTGGGGATTGTATTATATTGTCAGAGGGGTCATCTTTCAGATGAGATGTTTCACGTCCTCCCGACGTGAAAGGCGCTTTATAAGTTTAAGTTGTTGTTGTTGTTGTAAACCAAGGAGTTTCTCTCTCCCGGTGTCCTGACCAACAATCTCCCAATTAAAAATAAGTTGCTCATTTTTTCTTTTGGTCATTCATTCCACGGCTGTTTGTGGGGCATTGCTGGGTGCAAACTTCTGGTCGCATTTTGCCCATACAAATATACAGTCAAAACCACTTTATTGTAAATATTGTGAAGCTCTTTGAGTTGTCTCAACAACATGATAAAGCACCATATCAAATATATATCACCATATCAAATAGATGATTATTATTATTATTGTTGTCTCAGACTTGCGTTTTGCCCTTGCTCAATGGGCTTTTGTCCTGCTGTGAGATGCAGAGTCAAGGGAGCCACTTGAACCATTATGGAATCAAGCTCTGCCATCCTCTGTCTGCAAATTTCAAACGTTTTGTATTTTAACCACCTTTGAAATTGAACGAGAGCCAGCAAAATCAATAGCCAAATTGCCTGGTCTTTGTTTCAAGCCAATTCTTCACTTAATATGCAAGCTATTTGAGGCTATTACCAGCACAGTGACAAGTAGTTGAACTGAAATCGAGTTACCACGAACCTTTGGACTCAGATGCGGTAGCCAGACTGATGCCAGATAATAATAATAATCATAATACAGTATTTGCATTTGATATAGTGCTTTTCACATCTTCTAGATGTCTCAAAGTGCTTCACAGACTGTACTGTAAAGTGAATTGACTGTACTCTATGTATGTGGGTGAAATGCGGCAGCCAATTGTGCACAGCAGTGTTCCACGAACAGTCGTGGACTGAATGACCAAATTATTTTTTTAAATTTTATTTTGGCTCGGATCCAATCGACTAACAACTGGGTTCCAGTTTACTGCTTGTTAAACGGTGGCTTGTGGAGTAAGTAAACTTACCTAACATTTTGTCCTGCCTGGGAATCAAACCCAAGTCCTCTCGCTTGCAAAGGAGAGTGATCTAACGGCTGCGTGAATAGCTGCATAAATAGAATAAGTCCCGACCCAGGTGGAATTAACTCCAGAGAAGTTGACACATAACCCTTGTACAGCAAGAGCATTGAATTCAAAGCCCTTACCTTTCCAGTACCTCTTGTAGTCCCTTGTCATCGCTGGTAAGGTTTCTCTCTATCACTGTTTTCAGTCAGCAATGGAACAATGAAAATATAACATTAACTTTCTGTTAGACTCAATGCCTTCTCATTCATCTGACAAGCACTCCATGCAGGTATCAGAGATGAGCTAGCAAATGGAACCCACGTCGGCATAATGGTAATTTTTGGCGTATTTGTAATTGACTGCTGTGTTCTGCCCACCAAGAACACAGACAATTCAATTGCCAGTAAACCCAGTGAAAGCTCTTTGAGTTGTCTCAATGACGTGATTACGGCCAAGGATTGTTAATTTACATCTCCTCGTTTACTGAGGTGGAAGCGTGATAGTGAGGAGGTGGAGGATTGCTGTGATCAGGTCAATGGGAATATCCTATTGATGCTTTGGTCAACTCAGCCTGAACCTGCTGTTAATGCTCTGATATGGAATCCATTAAACAGACTTTGTGATGGTTTTTCAAGACTCCAGTCTCCAGATGGCAGTGGTATCTGATTTGTAGAGTTTGATTGGACTCTAATGTCTCATTGCAACAGAACTAATGTGCCCAGTTCCACTGAAAGTCCTGGTCAGAGAATCCCGGATCCGATCTCTGCGATACACTGATTCAGCTGTTTGTGGGACACCGCTGTGCACAATTGGTTGCTGCGTTTTGCACACAAAGTACGCAGTTATTCCACTGTACAGTACACTGTATATTCTAGGAAGTGCCTTGAGATATCTCAACGACGTGATAAGATGCTATATCAAATGTGAGGATTATTATTATCACATTTAACAGTCATTTTCTGCGAGCGCTTTGCAGTGTTTTGACGTATTAAGTGGTTATAGAAATGTAAGTTTCTTTATTAAGGAGCAGGACTTGTATTATATCAATTGGAAAGACTCAACCGTGGGCCCAGACAGACAGCCAAGGTTTTAAACTACTGTTTTGGATAAAGAGGGGTGAGAGCTTTTGCATTAGGGAGATGACAAAGTCTTGTGATTTAATGAGTACCCGTCTCCATTATCGTGCCTTAGAAATGAAGGCAATTGATCCAAGTTTATCAACTTAAATTAAGTCGCACCCACTTAAACAATTAACCTTCTGCTTCCTCTAATTTCTGAGCCGTGAACAGTTTAAATGTAGCGTAATAAAATATTTTACAGATTTGTCACAGATCTATTAACTCGGGGAGATAGTATCCTCAGTGCTTTCTTGGCTGTGAGCAGAATAATGAACTATCTGTGAGTCAAAAGGGTTAATCGGACAATTTTGCTGCTGCTGTAAGACAGTTCACACCTCTTCAGTAACTGAGAATCGGGATCTCATTATAATGAAGGCAGTAAATAAACAAATAAATTTGGTGTCCTATTGGAGTATGAAGTATTTGCCTATTGGCGAATGGAGTAGCCAATTTGCACACAGTAATGGTCCACAAACTGCCATGAATTGAAATTGCCGATTACCTGTGCTTATTGTACAGCATAGAAGGAGGCTATTCAGCCCATCGTATCTGTGCCGGCTCTTTTAAAAGAACTGTCCAAAGCAATCCCACTCCCCCGCTCTCACCCCATAGCCCTGCAAATTTGTCTCCCACAAGTTCGTCAGTCACTAGAAGAACATTCTGCAGTTCTGCTCAGTCTGGCACGGCATGACTGCACAGGCTAAGAACGGGTGGAATTCCGGACCTTTTGACTTCACCTTCAAAGTTTTTGACACCGTTTGTCAAACCAGTCCCCGAGTTAATCGATCTGTGACAAGTGAAAAAAAACGATCCCGCCCAGTTTAAAGCACTAATGTCTCGCCCATTAGAGCGAACTGAAGGTTAATTATTTAAGTGGGCGCGACTTAATTAAGTTGATAAACTTGAGGTTGGCTGCTCTTGGTTTCTAACGTGTGGTAATGGAGACATCCAGCCATTAAATCACATTACTTTCTCCTTTTCCCTAATGTAAAACGCTTGCCTCCCCTCTTTCAGGCAGACAGCTTAAACCTCAGCTGTCTGTGATTTCCCAACCACAGAGTCTGACCAATTGATACAAGATATAATCCCTGCCTCTGCATGAGTATTCGTCTCGGGCAAGTGTGTTGACCCTAGAGGCAGCCAATGGTAATGATACAGTTTGATTATCACTGTTATTAAGAATTCTGCCACCCAGGATTCTGGGTATATAATGAAAGAATTTCAAGCTTATTTTATACACGCTGATTTGCGATAATTGCTGTGACCATCAGTTCATCCTGCTTTGTGCCATCCTTGGGGAAAATCTGCCACATTGTGCGTACGGGGGTAAATTAAGCTTGCGAATCCTGCAGGTGTGCTCGCATCTCTGTATTCACTAATAAACAAACGCACTCGGATTCAATCTGCTCCTTGCCTTCTTAACCCCATCATCACCATTGTCAGTCGGGCCTTCAGCCTTTCTGCCCCCGCCCCTTGGAGCTCCATCCCACAGCCTCTCCACCTCGCCTCCCACCCCCGACTCCCTTGCCACCTTCCAAGATCTTCCTCTTCGACCGCGCCTTCAGTCACCTTCATACTCCTACCTTCCATTTGCTTCACTCTTTGCTTCATCCCTCTCTCCCTCTCTCTACACAGAGAAGAGTTGCTCAGGGATCTTTGCTATTGATTTTTGCGCTGTTCATGCAAACAGTGTCTTCGGGTCTTTTTGAGATTCATGTTTGAGCTACCGGTAATTCCATTCACCTTGGCTGGTTTAACCAGTGAATATTCTGGCGTAACACACTCCATCCCAATGATTTGCTGAAACAGCAAAACACCCAGTGAATAACAATGAAGAACAGGTTGTGAATATCACACCTTACTCCTGAAACATCGAACCAGAGTGAGACTGTCTTCCGCTCTTTTTTTCTTGGAGATGAACAAAGTGGTTTGAGTTAGATCTGCATATGCCATTATTTATCAAACAAGACTCGCGTTCTGTATAACGCCTTTCACATTACGAGGACTTTTCAAATGATTTACTGTAAACTCTAGTGAGTCTTAAAAATTTTAAATCTACTGGAGCACTCGCCTCGTAAGCGAGAGACCTGAGTTCGATTCCAGGCAGGGCGAAACCTGGGGCAACTTTCCTCACTCCATATTCCTGATAATAATCCCTCACAAAATATAACAGTAATGAATTGGTCATTTGGTCTGTTTGTGGGAGACTGCTGTGCGCAATCAGTTGCCACGGTTTGCCCACAAATACAGTCAATTCAATTTACAGTACATTCTGTGAAGCGCTTTGAGATGTCTAGAAGATGTGAACAGCGGTTATATCAAATGCAAGGATTATTATATACATATTTTATATGGTGACTGTGTATTTAGAAGGGCAACGCGGCAGACAATTTGCACACATAGCAACGTCCCACATATTTTAGATAATTATTTGGGAAGGACATGTTTGCAGGGCTAGGGGGAGAGAGTAGGAGTGGAATTGATTTGGACAGCTCTTCTCAAAGAACCAGCACAGGAGAGAGGACTGAATGGCCTCCGTCTGTGCTGTATAATTCTATGATTCTCTAATATACAGCTGTGAATTCAATTACCAATTTTTACCTGGGGGTTCGATTTGTTGGCAAAGATACTTGGGAGAGAAAACTCCCTTCTTTCAGGGAACGGTGATTCACCGTTACTGTATGTATTGTTTCTCGGAAGATGAAATCACAACTGAAAACTACCAGCCAGAACACAAGGCTTTCCTTACTGTATCTGACCCATTTTTAAACCTCGGTGCAATTAAAATGCTGTTTCCACACTACAAATTACCAATGCTAGAACTGACTATAAATCATTCCGACGTGTAGAATACTCTTCCCATTGTCTCTTCTCTCTTAACACTCTCCGTCTCTCTCACCCCCCCACCATCCCCCCCCCCCACCAACCTTCTCTCTGACGTGCCTTGTTGGTCCCTTTGTCTTCTACCTGACTGGGCGCAGACACCGTTGTAAAATATGTGACACTCTGTTTAATTGAAAAGTACTGCTACAACCCAGGGGTCGACCCGCTGTAATTAGACAGTAAATAATGCTACCAGCCCGGGGGTCAAGGGTGGAGTCAGGGGGAGGTTTACGATGGTTGTCTTTTGCCTCGCTGGTTTGCCTGGTGACCTGTGAAGAGGCCTGGTTCGTCTCGAAATCCATTGATTCCTTCAGCTTGTGTCTGCAGGACCGGCCTCAGAAACTGTGGCCAACTCTGTTACTCGTGAAATGACACTGTGAAGCATTTCCTCTTCCCTCCACACTCTTATTCCAGCCATGCCTCACTTTGTCTCATATTGTAGAGTCCAGTAGTGTAGTGGTTAGCACGAGATGAACCGGGTTTGATGTCTGTATAGGGCTAAACCTAAGGCAAGTTTCCTTACTCCACACGCCTCTGTTTACCTGGCAGTAAGTAGGAACCCGGTTGTTAATCGATTGTCGGATTGTTGTCCAGGGGGTAATAGTTCCTACAAAACAAAAGGTGGTCACTCAGTCCACGACTGTTTGTGGGACACTGCTGTGCACAATTGGCTGCCACATTTGCGCCCAAACAATGCACAGTCACTACACTTTACTGACTGAACCAGCTTGACACTCGATCGATGACACTGTTGCAGTGATTCCATCATGTGTTGGGGTTGAGCTCGCAAGCCTTGTTGGACATTAAAATCCTGTGAAAAATTTTGATCAAGAGAAGGGAGTTTCTCCTGGTATCCTGGCTCGCGATTCTCCACATTAAGTGGCTGTTAACGACACGGATGTTTGTGCCACCTTACTGTGTGCAAATTGCCTGTTCGTTCACCTCCGGATAAAGTCACAGCAGTTCCCTGTGATGTGTTTTGAGACATTTCGATGTATCAAATGCAAGGATTAATAATTATTTGTAGAACAGGAGAGCAGTGTTTCCTGGAGCTGCACGGTTTAGCTGTAAACTGATAACCCAAACACTCTTTGATGTTGCTCACACCGTTCAGTTTGGAACGAGTTGAAAGACCTTTTGCTCCAAATGGGCCAATTATACCAGACCTCATTTTGGATAACAAAAGGGAGTATAATAATGACGGTTTGCATTTATGTAGCGTCTTTCAGGTGCTAGTGCATAACATCTCAGAGCGATTCACAAAGACAACTCGCATTTATGTAGCACTCTGAGTTAGAAGGTTGTGGGTTCATATCTCACATCGGGTCTTGAACTCACATGGTCTAAAGTGACACTTGGGAGGACGACCCAAGGCGCTGAACAGTCGGGGGTCAGGACATGAACATGGGGTGGGGCAGGGTAAGGGGGGAGAGGTGGGAGGGTGGCAGAAGGCACGATCGAAAAGGCTGGTCGCCTTGAAGGAGGCAAGGAAGCAAGAGAGGTGAAGGGACGGTGGGATGGAGTTCCAAAGTGTGGGGGCAGAGAGGAGAGGACACGAGCTGCAGACTGGAGTAATTGGGGTACAGAGTTTAGTGCGGGTGAGAATGCAGGTGGTGGAGTTTTGGATGGGTTGAATTTTGTGAATAGTGGAGGAAGGGAGACTGGCACGAGTAGTCCAACTGAGAGGTGAAGAAAGAATGGATGAGGGTTTCATCAGCTTGTGGAGTGAGGTATTCTCAGAGACGGGCAATGTAGCGGAGGTGGAGGAAAACGGTCATGTTCAGGGACCGGACATGGGGGAGGATGGAGAACTGGGAATCTGAGGCCTACGTAGCCTGAGTAAGATGGAAGGTAGAGGGAAGGTTTTTTTTGTGGCAACAGGCAAAACAGGGCAATTTCAGCCCTCTGACAATGTCAAGAGCAGTAGAATGGGCAAACATGATGGTTTGGTCATACTTGAAGCTTGGTGGTTTGGTCAAACTTGAAGCTTCAAGTGGACAGTGGACTGTAGAGTGGAGGTAAAACAGAGACTCTGTTGATGTAGTGAAAGAGTAGGAGATGGATTGTCTGGATTGACCTCAGAGTTGCGGAGTAGATCATTATTTGGGGAGAACACAGATAATGATTTGGGGAGGACAAGTTTGCAGGGCTATGGGGAGAAAATGGGGAAGTGGGATTGATTAGGGCAGCTGTTTTCAAAGAGCCGACACAGATATGATGGGCTGAATGGCCTCCTTCTAATCTGTATAATTCTATGATTTCTACGAATGAAACATGTTGGCACATGCTGTGATTGTTTTTGGGTTGGGGTCGAATGCCAGAATCTCACTCTTCCTCAATTCTTCTCGGCAATTTCCTTGACCAGATTGTCAGGCTAAAACACTTCAGAGAGTGAGAGAGAGGGAGAAAAAAATGAGTTTAAAAAAAACTCGATTGAACTCCTCAAATGCGAGTCATCTATTTACACACTGAATTTCAGGCTGGCGAGCTGCAAACTCTTGTCGTTAATATCCCTTTATGTTTTCCCTTCCGAATGGTCAGTGGTTGGGGTGGGCTGTGGTGTGAGGGGCTGTGAGGAGGGAGGGGTGGTGCAGGATGGATGATTTCTGAGGCTGAATCTAATGCTGTCAGGGTAACACATTGAGTTCCTGGCATCTCTGTCAGTCTGCACCACTGGGGTGAACACAAAACCAAATGATTTACCCTTCAGCAGTATATCATAGTCACCAGAGCAGGGAAAGAGTGTGACATTTACACAGAGGCAGCCTGTCACACAGAGGTGTGCTCAGGAAGAGCTATAAACAAGTGGTTAGTCACTTGGCTTACCAAATCTATTCTGCAAATCTTTTATCCGTGCGTGAACTATAAAATAATGCCATGGGATCTTTCAGGTCTCCCCGAACAGGATTTATTGTTTCACTCAAACGATGGCACCTCTGACAAAACGGGGTACCTAGGGCATTGAAATTGAAGTGTCAGCCTAGACTACGCGAGTTCAAGTCTTGACCCACAACGTTGTGATTTTGGCATAAAGACAGAAGTCGCGGGTAAACACTCAGCAGGTCAGGCAGCATCTATGGAGAGAGGAACGTGGGTTAATGTTTCAGGTCGACTCATTTTAAGATTTCCAAAATCTGCAGTACTGTACTTTGCCTTTTTTTGATTGCGATTGTGGCTTTCAGGCACTATGCCACGTAACGTGGAACCCTCTCCCTCCTTCCCCTCTCTTAGATCACGACTGCAAACCTTACTCTTTGACCGGGTTTACAGTCAACCCCTCCCACCCCCCCCCCCCTAGCTCGGCGCCAGGTTCCGACATTGTTAAGCGCTCCCGACACAATATAAACTGTTGTGTTTCGCGAGCAACAATGCGACCACCCGAGCCAGGCCGACAACTCACACTATCCACTCGCACGTGCCTGAATGAGACTTTCATCTGAAACACAATGAAATGAGGTGGGCTCAGAAACTGATTGAAATCTTTGATGGGAGGTGGAGAGAGGAGACAATCTTGTAAAATTTAATAGGGAGTCAGTCCTTCGCAGTTCTTCTCAGAGGTCATGGATTTTTTAAATGTGTATATATATATATATATATATATATATATATATATAAACTTTACTAAAACTATTGTGAACCCTAAAGAAATAAAGAGAATCCAAATCAATACTCATTCAGGTTACCTCTAATATTAGAAAACGGATTGGTGAGTTATTGTCATAAAATCGTCCTGGTAGTTAGTTTTGTGCCTGCAAACAAATACATCAATACCTGCTGCTTGCTGATAAGTAGACTAGTCCAGCATCACTCCCGTGGTTTTTTGTCTGGACATAAGGGCAAGCTGTTGCCATTAATGATGCCCTGCGATGGAGACAGCTGAAAGCAGAACGCCTTATAGTAATACTAATAATAATAATCCTTGCATTGATATAGCGCTTTCCACATCTTATCAATGTCCCAAAGCGCTTCACAGAATATACTGTAAAGTGAATTGACTGTATATATTTGTGGGCGAATCGCGGCAGCCAATTGCGCACAGCAGTGTCCCACACACAGTCGTGGATTGAAAATGACCAATTTTATTATTGTGCTTTTTTTGGAGGGATTATTATCAGGCGTGTGGGGTAAGAAACTTGCCCAAGGTTTCGCCCTGACCTGCCTGGATTCGAACACAGGTCTCCCCAGCTTGCAAGACAAGTGCTCTAACCACTGAGCCACAGTGGTTATATTACGATGGTACCACTGTATGCCTTGAAGCGTACAGTGGTACCATCGTAATATAAAATAAATTTCGCCCACGAAAGGCGTGCGTGTGGAGTAAGGAAAGTGGCCTGAGGTTTTGCCCCTATGCATGAGGGGGAAAGGGTGGGGTGGGGGTGGGGAGTTGGGGGGAAAGCCCCCTGTAGGTTTCAGACGAGCTGTTGCTATTTCAGTCAAACCACCGATTGTAAATTGCATCACGGCATCAATAAAAAATGGAACAGGGTTTGTTTTATATATATATATATATAGTACCCTGCTGCTCTGGAACATGAATGTGAGGCAGGAAAAAACGTGCCATGCGTAGCCAGCCGCATTGTGCACAATCAGCTGTTTCACTTTGACTTTCCAATTTTGCCTCCCACACAATCGCCCATCCTGGGTGAGAGACCGACTAGGACAGACGGCAGACACCAGCTGAGCTTTCCTTGGCAACGAGTGTGTGTGTGTGTGTGTGTGTGTGTGTGTGTGTGTGTGTGTGTGGTGGTGGTGGTGGTGGGTGGGGAGATGGGTGTTGGCGGGTGGGGGAAGAATTGTGTTCATTTTAATCTGGAGCAAGATTAAAATCTTTGCAGATTTTAATTTAGTTTGCAGGGCTGGGTGGCTGAGTAGCTTTGTATGGGCTCCTGCACCTCAGTAGTTAAATCCTCATCCTCTGCTTTTATTTTATTTACTGCGGGTATATATATATATATATATCTATATAAAAAAAAGAATCAATTTGCCAGATCTTCGCACTGCGGCCTGTTTAGTCAGTTGTACAGCGCTCTTGAGTCTGTGGATGAAACGCCAGGAAACACAGGAGAAAGAAAGCACATTTTTACAAAGCAAGTGCGATCGGCTGCCTGAAACGTGCTGTTGCCTTTGCTCTGCTCTGCCCGGCAGTGAATTGATTGCAGGCAATGTGCTGAGCGCTCAGAAACCAAACAAAAGGGACATGAATTCGGGCCTGGAGTTTGAGCTCGGAATGCCGTGAGGTTTGGCCCTTCGAGATTCCGCGCCCGCGGAGCAAATGGCTCAGCCGGGGATCTCGCACAAAGAGACTGAAAGCGAAATGATTAAGCGTATTTGACATTTCCTCCTTGGGCACACGCAAGGCGAGGATTTGCTCCCCTGGAATCGTACCATTTGGCTCGCAACAGCAACAGTTCGCGTTTTCTTTTCAATAGAGTAATGTGTTAGCAGCGTTTTAACAGTGGACCACAATACAATGTACATTTATACTGGCTGCCACTGTTCGCTCACAACATATAGGCAGTTCACTTCACAGTATATTCTGTGAAGCGCTTTGAGACGTCTCAAAGACTTGATAAGGCACTAAAACAAATGCAAGGCTTGTTATTATTATTATATAATATATTATATAATAACAACTTGCCCTCACCCAGGGTAGAGTCCCAGTGCACTCGAGAGGACCTCACAAGGTGCATTACAGTGCTGGATAGGTATCCAAACTAGGGATGGAAAGACGTAAGTGGACTGAAAGTGTGGCCAAATACTCCCTAACCATTTTCCATTAGTGCCGTGGCATCTTTACCAAGTCACTGCTACATTTCCAAGCAAATCCCGCGAAGCCCCTTGAAATGTTTCGACAACCTGATATGGCGCGATATCAGATGCAAGAATTATTTTTGTTAATATTGTTAGCTTTAGAAAGTCAGACCAGGCCACTACCCAAAGATTTACAAAGAATATACAGCATGGAAACAGGCGTATGTTTATACTCCACACTCCTCCCTCCCGTACCCTTCTACAACAACAACAACATTTGGAGCGCGCCTTTTACGTTGGGAGGATCTCCCAAGGCGCTGAACAGTCAGGACCTGAGCAAGTAAGAGGTGGGAGGCAGGGTTGGGTTGTGGGAGGGCAGAGAAGTAGGAGGGCGGCTGATGGCACGGTTGAAGAAGGGGGTTCTCGAGACTGGTCTTGAAGGAGACAAGGGAGGGAGCGAGGCGAAGGGATTGTGGAATGGAATTCCCAAGTTCTACTCCCCACGCTCCTCATGTCTGCCTTCCTCTTGAATGCATCCACACAATCCCATTCAACCATTGCTTCAGGTGGTGAGTGCCACATTCTCCCTACCCTCTGTGTGAAGTCGTTCCTCCTAAATTCTCTTTCCTATCCCCTGGTTGCTCACTCGGATTTGTGTCGCCTGGTTACGAACTCCTGGATAGTGGAAAGGATTGACTGCGCTGTGGTTTTTGGGCGGCTATGCTAAATATTAGGGATGAGGGACCAAGGATTCTGGTGAATTATGGTGGCCAAGCACTCGAGGTCCCCAGGCATCCAGTTGTTTATAATTGTTAGATGAGGACACAGCCTCACACACTCGCTGGTGATTCATTACCGGGGCAGTGCTGGAAAAATTCTACTGCCATCCATGTGCTCATCAGATATTCCACTCTTTCAGTAACTATAAGTTAATTTAATATCACTGGAGTTTCTGTACTTACTTTTTGACGTTTAATAAAGCCTCTTTCCTGGGGACAAACTCCATGACTCATCATCATTTATCAGCTGGATGAGAAAATCTTCTTATCCCTCTGAGCTCTCTTTGTTCACGTTGTTGCGGATGTGTGACTACAATAGCCACTATTTTTACTCTGCCTCTCACTCACGCGACTGAAGCCCCAGGGATTGCACCTCGCCCGTGTCCCATGTGGAATAACAGACGCGGTAAAAATTCCAGGGAAGCTGATTGCTTGGTGAGATAACGTATCGGATAATAGAGGAAAGGAATAGGATTATAGTTAGATGTTCAGCTAACCCAGAGTGAGTTACATACAGACTAATAAATAGCTCAGAGTGAGTTACATACAGTGAGTTTTCCTACTCTCCTTCCCTGACCCCCCAACCCCTGCTCTGATCCCTACCTGACTGTTCAGCGCCTTGGGACGTCCTCCCAATGTGAAAGGCACTATATAAATGTAATGATTGATTGATTGATTGATTGATTGATGTCAATCTCAGCCAAAGGATGACACGTCAAGCATAACCATAATAATCCTCGCATTTAATACAGCGCCTTACCACGTCGTTGAGGCGTCTTAAAGTTGCTTCCCAGAATATATCGTAAAGTGGATTGACTGTATATTTTGTGGGTGAAACGCGGCCGTCATTTGCGCACCCCGTTATAATGGATAGTCAGCCTAGATTGTGAGTTCAAAGACGTGACGTGGTGGGGGTGGGGGTGGGGGGTGCTTGAACCCACAATCTCCTGCCTCGGAAGCGAGAGAGCTGCCTACTGAAGCCAGGTTGATGCTCCAAAAGCCATGCAACCACCAGAAGTCTGCTTCCCGCTGTGTGTCCACTCGGCAGCTCAGTGGGAAGAATTCCCATCTCCCCACCATGCCATGTAGGCCGACATGAAGCCACGCCGATAAACAAATCCAGCCACTCAATCGCCAGCACACACAGTCAATAAAGAAACCCAACACGCTGAGTTACAGTGTGCCTGCCGGCATCTGAGCCAGGCCGAGTCTGGACAGGGTAGGGCCGGGCAGCGCAGAGCTGGGGAGCATTCATTTCAGAACATTTCAACAGCTCAGCACAAAATGCAGCAGATGCCCGGCTCACTCTGGACCGACATCGCCAGCGAAAAAACACAAACATAAATTAGCTTTTAGCTTCCATCTGCAGAGATGAGTGAGGGCGAGAGCGAAGGGACGGCTCGCGAGAGAGAGAGAGACACACACATACATACAAACACACACACACACACACACACACACACACACATAGTGGTACCCACTTTAGCATTGCCACTCTTAACAGTGAGTTTGTAAAAATGTCCAAACTTCCCACCCTTCCCTCTCTGGCGCCAGTGATGCCCAGTAGAGGTGCCAGCTGGGGCCTGTTTTGCCCCCTACGTTGACAGGGTGACGGATGGCAATGTGGGCGACGCTGTATTGACACTCGCTTATCCTCTCGCGTCTTTGCCTTTGGTGTGCGAGTGTGTTGTCGCTGCTCGTTAATTAGCCCGCATCTGTTCACATCGCTTCGCAACATCTGGTGTTTGTTATCGGTTGAGCCAAGTTGGTTGGAAACGAGAGTGAGAACACGCCGGAGCCAGCCTCAGTCCTCGGCCCGGAGTAGGCCGAGCAATTAAAGCCACAAGACGTCACAAGTGCGTTGGTAGACTGAGGTTTAATTAGACTGTGTGCCCGCAGTGCTGGCCCACAGTGTAGTCACGCAGTCACTCAGAAAGAGCCTAATTGCTCTAGTTTGCTGGATATGTTATCTCTCCCTGTATTAGATGTTCCCTCGATGCATTTTTTAACCCCAAGTCAGATGCCTGTCAAACTTTGCGTCTAAAAGTGCTGGGCTTTCCCAAAGTATCACCTCTGCTTGACTGGCTCCGGCCTCCTGCTTGTCCCTCGTGCCCTCTGTTCCGTATTTTCAGCCCCTATGCCCCCCCGCCCCCGAAACTCTTGAACTCTCTCCCTAATCCACACGTCTGATAATAAATTGGTCATTTCATTCCAGGACTGTTCTTGGGACACTGAAAAAGCACACGGTTGCTGTCCCAACAACTGACTCCCACCGTTCTCGGTGTGAATCTCCATTTTGGATTTCCCGATTCTTATTTTGATCGTAAGAACAACAAAAACCCGATTGAGTTCAGTGTTCAGTGTTCAGTGTTGAGCGCCTGACCTGACCCCTGGCAAGATCGGGCTTCAGTCTCGCATTGCCGATCATCTTCCCCTCGTCCTGAGAGTGAGAGTGAGAGCAGGCTGCTTCGGTTTATTGGTGTGCTTGAGGCAAAATGCAAAAACCTGCTATAAGTAGGTCTCACAGGTAGACAGACAGCAGAGAGTTTGTTAACAAATCAATCATATCTGTCATCAATACCTGCTACTACGTGGAGTGGTTGGAGATTTGGGGAGTGGGATTGTGTGAGACACAGAGAGGGGGGGTTAACACTCAATTTCAACGAGCCTTGGTTGAGCCGTCAAATGTCGCTCAGCCAAGCAAGATTTATAACAGTAAAATTCCTTGCATTACACCTAGTACCTATAACATCAGTACGCTGTCAAATGCATCACAGGCTATTGCTGACATATGTAACAACTGTGTACTTCAAACCTTTGTTTGAGCAAAAATATGTTCTTATACTGGGTCAGAGATTGTAAAAGTCCTTTTCCCCCATTCATCATTGTCTTATGTGCTGGAGAGTAAATGGTTGCGTAGGAATTTACAGGCTTTAGGATTGTCCATGGTACAGGCATTATATAGTTTGCCTGTAGTGGTTAGAGCGCTCGCCTTACAAGCGGGTTCAATTCCAGGCAGGATGAAACATTGGGCAAGTTTCCTTACTCCACACACCTAATAATCACTCACAAAAAACCCGACAATAAATATTGGTCATTTCAATCCATGACTGTTTGTGGGACACTGCTGTGCAAAATTAGCTGCTGCATTTCGCCCACAAAATATGCAGTCAATTCATTTTACCGAATATTTTGCGAAGTATTTTGAAACGTCTCAATGCAAAGTCGTGATAAGATACTATATCAAATACAAGCAATATTGCAATTATCATCTACCTTTAAATCTGGCTTAAGGACTTATCTCTTCAGCTTCCCTACCAGGGTATAAGATTGTACAGATGATAGGATTGAATTGGGTATAGGATTGTGCGGGATAGTGTGTAATAATAATCTTGGCATTTGATATAGCACCAGGGTTCTGAACTGGCAAGAAATTAGTTATATCAGTGGCTTCACTTGCCTTTTGCCCTAAGTGAGTTAGAGGTCAGCCAGCCTAGTGATGAGTACAAAGTTCAGTGAAGGCGTTGATTTTCTGTTCTTTTATATTTCAAGTAAGCGATTTTATTTTCTTAAAATAGCCGCGGGACAAAAAAAAAGAGGCAATTTTGTGCCAAACTTGGCTCACCGCACAGCTGGCTGGCTCTCAATCTGCTGAGTCTCAGAACTGATCTCTTATTTAATCATTCATAACCCACGAACAATCAATGGGGTAAATGAGCGCTTGAGGTTCCACTGCAAAAACATCTCCACGTCACACACTCTGAATTGTACCATGCAAGCCACAGCACCAATGGGTAGGGTGGTCTGAACCGGATAAGCAGCGAGAAGCTTGCCCAACAACGCTCTCAATCGCAAGCTGTGTGGGTTGAGCTGGTTAATTTCCACTGCTATGCCCGGAGTGTCTTACCTGAGTTTGAGAAACGGGAGTTTGATTCCCTACAGGGTAAAAACATGGGCAAGTTTCCTTACTCCACACGTCTGATAATAATCCCTCAAGATACAAAAAAATATGTATTGGTCATTTCAATCTACGATTGTATGTGGGCAGTCCTGTGCACAATTGGCTGCCACGTTTCGCCCACAAAGTCATTTCACTTTACAGTATTTTCTGTGAAGCACTTTGAGACGTCCAGAAGACATGAAAAGCACATAAAATGCAAGGATTATTATTATTAGTGGTAGTAAATACAAACTCTGAGGTCCCCAAACCTCTCAATTTGGTTGCAGTTTTACAAAGACCAGACATTTTTCCCCACATTTGTCCCCCTTACCCCCTCACTTCTTTCCCTCTTCCTTCTCCTTTTCTCTGCCCCCGCACCCTCACAGAGAAATTGACTTTCTTCCCTCTGTGTTTGGAGAAGCTGTACTCGGGATATTGGGATAAAGATTGCGACCAACTGACTGGAAATAAAGGACAAAATTGGTCAAATAAAAATCAATGGTTACTCAATTATGCCTTTGCAGGAGTCAGGCCAGAAACAATAAATGACCAGCAGTCGCCTCGAAGGGATTTTGCTCTTTTCTGAGCAATTAGTCGGTAATGAAGATAATATGCAAACTGGAGAGATTGCCAGATACAGTTCAGAGCAAATCCTTGTCTGATTTACTGCTGCCTCATCTAAGACCATTGAGGCCAATCGTAGCATATAGAGTAAAGGCCTGTTTATCCGGCACGCTCGGGACCTGGCCAATGCGGGTTAAAGCGTATGCCGGATATTCAGCCGAAAACGCAAAAAGAAAATAATTTTTTAATGTATTTTTCCGGATAAATTCCGGTTAATCGAATGCGGACCTTTTTTTTTGAGGTGCCGGTTATACGGAAGTTACAATTGATTGGGTGCCGGATAAATGGGCTTTTACTGTGTTACACTAGTGACCAGTTACAGACAGCTATAATAATCCTTGCATTTTTACATTTGATAGAACGCTTTTTACATCTTCTAGATGTCTCAAAGTGTTTCACAGAATATACTGTAAAGTGAATTGACTGTATATTTTGTGGGCGAAACGTAGCAGTCAATTGTGCCCAGCACATACAATTGTGGATTGAAATGACCCAAGTTGTTATTGTTTTTTTCTCTTGAGGGATTATTAGCTGACAAGTAAGGAAACTTGCTGAAGATTTCGCCCTGTCAGGAACTGAACCCAGGTCTCTCGCTTGCGAAGCGTGTGCTCTAACCACTGAGCTACAGTACTCCACTACAGTGAAGTCACACTGAACGCACACGCAGTGACACTTGCGCGCCCATGTGCGCACACACACACACTGTCAATTAGAGATGATCAAATACCTTACTCGAGGTAGAGTTTGCCAGATGCACAGTGCACATGCATAGAATATTGTAAAACTCAACGTAAATCTTATCTTTATAAATCAGATATTCACCCAAGTTATACATTTATACTTAATTTTTCAAGCAGATTGCTTGATTTGGGCTCAATTATCATCTCATGGCCTCTGTGTTTGTCTCCAGTGTTGTTATCGTGGTCAACTGCTGTGAGGCTGTCCCTGTTTCACTCGGGTCTGTTTTGTGGGTATTGCTAACCAGGTGTGAATGCTATAGAACAGAGGGACTCACAGATGCCCTTAATCATATCACCAACAAATAATTAAAAATGGATTACAAGTTAATCGGTTGCTGATCACAGAGGGTAACCGGCTGTCACTGGTAATCTGGAGTTCTTCGCTCCTGGATAAACTCATGTTTGTTTCTGGTTAAGTTCCAGCCTTGCTTTATGGGCTGTACAATAAAAGCGCTCTTGAGTTACTACGCTCGGGTGAGGGGCGCAATATAAATGCAAGTTTCTGTTGTCGCTAAAGTCTGTAGAACCAGCTCCTTCCAGCCAAGCCATTCTCTAACTTCCTCTCTGGCAAAAATAGCCTTGTTGTTTCTCACTGTGAAAGCCCCACAAAGCCATCGCCTAGAGTGCGTCTGTTTCTGATTTCACCATTTCCAATTATTCCAAAGTGCATTTTATTTTCCTGGTGATGTTGCCTGAGAATTCTCCAGTTCTCATTCATGTCAACGCTTGTTGTCTGCATGAACGGGCGAGGGAACAGTTCAGTAATCTTAAGAAATTAATAACCTTCAGGTGTCATCCTGGCTCAGTTGGTGGCACTCACACCTCTGAGTTAGATGCTGTTGGTTCAAATGGCTGGAGTTCTGATTTGTTGGAGTTAGTGTCCTTTGAATGAAACATTAAAATGAGGTCTCATCTGCCTGTTCAAGTGGATGTTTAAAGCATTTGCCTACGAAATACACAGTCGCTACACCTGAAAGCATATTTCTGTGAAGCTCTTCGAATTGTCCTCCAGATGTGAATTACGATCACCATGATCAAGCTCAGGAAAGCGATTTGTGAAATTTTAAATGAGTGCTATAAGATTTTTTTGAAAGAAAGAAACTTGAATACAGACCTTTTAACAGGTAACAAAATGTGTGTCCTAAGAGCAAGTGAGGTATAAAGGTGGGTGGGATGGGGTGGGGGAGTGAGGAAGGGGGACAGAGAGGGAAGCAAAAATAAAAAGATAATAATGATTTGGTCACTCAATTCACGACAGTTTGTGGCACATTGGTGTGTGCAATTTGCTGGTGACAAAATATACACTTAGCATTTTACTGTGTGAAGCGCTTTGAGATTTCTCGAAGACGAGATAAGGCGCTTTATCAAATGTAAGGAACATGATTGTTATTATTACAAAACGCATATGAGTATTGACAAACGTGGTTTCCACCAGGATCTGAGACTCAGGCGTAGGTGTCAGAGCAGAATGTGTGTCACCAGCCAGCTGTCTCGGGTCCTCTGGGCCTGTCGGAAGTGACATTAGAGGCAGGTTGAGTGGATCGAGGCAGATCCAACCAGGTTGAAACTCCAGATGTTTGGAGACTGGCCCTGTCACTGCGGCTTGACTTCTGATAATAGCTGACTTGACTTATCTGATGAAAGGAACCTTTTTATCGATGGGATTGGGGAAGGCGGAAGTGGGTGGGGGCGGTGGGGGGAGTGGGGGGGATGGGAGAAGGTGGTGGAAGCGTGTGTGAGGGGAGAGTTGAGTTCCATATTAACCAGAATGATGATCGTCTCACGATTACTGATTCGGGATGAGTTCCGGACTGAGTCCCTGCTGATAAATCACGGTGTGAGTGATGAGGCATAAAATGGGGATTGTGTTCACTGGAGCATTAACCTTGAGCACTGGTGTGTCGAAAGGCACAGAGATTAAGGTGGGCATTTACACTTTGCGCAGTATCTTTACCTGCTGTGTAGGCAGGCATACAAACCCAATTCAGACTGCACAGGCCTGAGGCACCATTGCATGACTGGGAGATTGATGCTTTGCTCTGGTGCATGTACTGCATTGTCACTGCCACTGCAAACAAAGACCTCAGTACACTTGCGAGCTCATACAAAAGAAATAATAATAATAATAATAATAATCCTCGCATTTGATATAATTGCTTTGGGATGGTTGAGACATCCCAAAGCACTTCACAGAAATGTACGGTAAAGTGAATTGATTATATCTGTGGGTGGGATACTCAGTCATGGCACTTTACAATAAATCCCGTGAAGCGCGTTGCGACGTCCACGTGATGTGAAAGGGAATACAGTACAAATTCCCAAATTACATGTGTAATGGCTTTCATGTCGGGAGGATGCCTCAAAGCACTATATCAAATGCAAGGATAATTATCATAAGAAAGTTTGGGACAAGAAACCTTTAGCCTGTCAAGCTCACGCCCTCCAGTGTGATGAATTGCCTACCCCATACCTCTTCAGCTTATTTGATTGGCTTCCTACTGGGAAGTTTCCTTTAACTCCCTCTATAACCTCACAACAGCCACAGACTCATGCTCAGGGGAGACAAGGTGAACGTACAGTTTTGATTTAATTAATTTTATCATAATAATGATCCTTGCAGTCAATTTCACAACTTATCATGTGAAAAGATTTCCAAGCTCTTCACAGAGTTTTCAAGGTCACCCAGAGAAACTCACTTTTTATTTTAAATAGAGCCATAGGAATCTTTTGCGTTCACCTTAACAGGTAGATAGGACAACCTTGTCTTAACCTCTCATCGGAGTACTGTGGCTCAGTGGTTAGAGCACTTGCCCTGCAAGTGACAGACCTGGGTTCGATTTCAGGCATGGTGAAACCCGAGGCAAGCTTCCTTACTCCACACAGCTGATAATAATTCTTCGCAAACCTCTCCCTTAATTAAGTGGTCATTTCAATCCACGACTGTTTGCTGGGCACCGCTGGGCACAATTGGATGCTGCTGCGAATCGCCCACAAATCTAACCAATTCACTTCACAGTGTATTCTGTGGAGCACTTTGCGACATGTAGAAGACACCAAAAGCGCTATATCAAATGCAAGGATTATTATTATCCAAAGGATGGCACCTCCAACAGTACAACACTACCCCAAGAATGGCATCGGAGTGTCAGCATGTTAGTGTGAACTCAAAAAATCCTGCCGCAGGCTTTGAAATCATGACTCAAAAAGCTACCAGCGGAAGAGCTGAGCAGACATCTACATTCTACCTCATGAATAAAGGTTGAACAAGAATGGAGCAGAATGCTTTGAAGGTCCAAAAGCCATCTATAATGTACCATATTATACAGAGGCCGGTTGAAGGACATGACACGCTGTCTCACCTTTCTGACGAACCTGCGGTATCGGAGATGGTTCATTATTAGTTGGGAACATTCTTCGCAAAGCCACGAGTGTCAACGATTCGCTACTTTGGGTGACAGTATCCTTTAAATAGGTCCATTTGCATTTATTTATTATAAGCACCATGCTGAGGCCCAGAGAAATCGTACAGGGCTCTTTCTCTCCTGGCGTCTGTATTCAGGTCGTCTTTCACATCCGCAAAAGGCTGTGGAGGCTGGATCCATTCAAATTTACAAGACAGATGTGGATAGATTTTCATTAGGTTGGGGTATCAAGGGATATAGGGCAAGGATGGTTAATTGGAGTTGAGGCAGAGATCAGCCATGATCTTATAGAAAGGTGGGATAGGCTTGAGGGGCTGAATGGCCTACTCCTGTTCCTATATAAGCACTCACTGTATCAGACAAAGACACACAGAGGTGATTGGAGGGGGAAGGGCGGGTGAGACGGAAGGAAGATACCAGATTTATATGAGGTGTAAATTCGCTGAGAGAATTTATTCATGCCAAAAACTGCTCTCCTAACACAGGTAGGCTGCCTGGTCTCTGAACAGATGGTCTTTTACAGTCGTTTCAATGGGCGGTGGCTTAGGGAGTTTGCCAGTTGCTGCAGAATTATTGGCATTTTGTATTATGGCCTTGTGCCAACTGCGTTGTCAACACTCAATCTTTCCAACTTCTAAGCTCTGCAGAGAGAGAGAGAGAGAGACACACACTTCTGCCCTGTCACTTTGATCAGAGTTGAAAGTAAGTCCATGTTATTAAATAATGTTATATCCCATCATAACATTGTGGAGTCCAGTAGCTCAGTGATTAGAGCATTTATCTTGCAAAGGAGCGATTTGGGTTCGATTCCTGGCAGGGCAGAACTTCTGGCAAATTTCCATACTCCACAAGCCTGATAATGATCCCTCAAGAAAAAAAACAATAAGAAATTGGTCATTTAAATGCACGACTGTTTGTGGATTTATCCTACCTTACCACGTCTTCAAGACATCTCAAAGTGCTTCACCAGATTATATTGTTAGGTGCAGTCACTGTATGTTTTGTGGGGAAATGTGGCATCCAGTTTGCGCACACCTGTATCCCAGAAACAGCCATGCTGTGAGTGACCAATTTTATCTGGGGAATTGTTGGCCAGGACATTGGGAGAGAGGAACTCCCATCTCTGTTCGAATATCAGAAGAATTATACAGGACAGAAGGAGGCGATTCAGCCCATCATGTCTGTGCTGGTTCATTGAAAAGAACTGTCCAAATCAATTGCATTCCCCCATTCTCTCCCCAGAGCCACATAGTGCCATGGGGTCTTCAAACATTCACTTGAACAGGACCCTCAGTTTTACGTCTCATCTGAAGGACTGTATTTCTTGACAATGCAACACTCCCCCACAGTGCATTGGAGCGTTCACTTATACAATGTGAAACCAAATCCTGAGGTGGGGTTTGAACCCGCAACCTTCTGACTCAAGAGGCAAGAGCGCTAGCTAATACACATTATAGTTATAATAATGATTTGGTGTGTGGGAGGGTGGGAAGGTGAACGAGCCTGAATTGTATCTGAGAAAGCAATGGCTGGTCCTCAGTAATCAGCCATTTGAAAGGGGGAAGAGAAGATTGTGTTTCAAACCCGAGAGGGCTGCTGAGCCTGTCGAGTTGCAACGCGAGGCAAAGTGTCTGTAGACATGTTCAGGCAGCTTGGATGGTGAGCTGTAAGAGAGCCTGTTTGAGGGCTTCTGTTCAGCCGCTGCATAAATGAGTCTGTGCTGTTCTTGGATGGTTGCCATCGGTTTTTGTATTGATAATGTTACCAGCTCGCCTTTGCCAAGACCCAGGAGACCTGACTGTTCATAACGTGGAGAGAAATCTTCCAGGCAGACTCCAGTATATAAATGATGTGGTGAATGGAGGAAAATGGTTTGACTGCAGATTTACTGCCTTGGATTGTGATGGGTACCAGAGAGGCAAAAACCTGTCGCTGTAATGAACTATACGGAGAGAGAGAGAGATGGAAAGTGGGATTGATTAATTAAAAAAAGAAAGTTTTTTAAAAATCAGGTGATAATAATAATTCTTGGCGTCTGATATAACTTAACAATAGCAACTTGCATATATATGGTGCCCTTTATGCCTTATCATGTCATCTCAAAGCACTTCATAAGATATTATTGTGAAATGTAATGACTGCAGAAGCCAATTGCACATAGCAATGTTCTATTAGCTAAGGAATGAGTGACCAATTTTATTTGGGGGATTGTTGGATTGTCTCTTTTTGAGACAAGATCTCGGTTTGACGTCTTATCTGAAGGACGGCACCTCCAACAGTGCAACACATTGCCAGCCTTGCATTGGAGTGTTAGCTTGAACTCGCAGGGTAATACAGACCCAGTAGGCCAAATGGTCTTCTTCTGCACTGAAACATTCCACGTCAATTTAACAGAATATTCCCTTCCCTCGAAGGGAAAAAGCATTTGGTGAACGGAAGTCAACTCTTTCCGCTTGTCCCCATGTCCTATTAATGAGGATTAAATTAAGAGTGACTTTGTTTGTGCTGGTTTCAATCAGAGCAACTTCAACATGTTTCCTGTCTCAACATGTATCCATCATTTAAATGTGAATGGAATTTTATTTTCAGATCAGTTATTCATCTAACTTAGTCACCGGGCAGCCTAATGATAATAATGATCCTTACCTATAATGTGGAAATGTCTGAAAGTGCTGCCTTCAATTATAATGAATTGATAGGCAAATGCAGCAGCCAACTTGAACACAGCAATAATCCCACACATAGCGATTGAAGTGAACGACCAATTTTTTTATCAAGAGATTGTTGGCTGGCAGTCTGGGAGAAATTTCTGACTCCCGTCAAATGGTGTCAAGGAATCTTTAACGTCCACCTGAACATGGAGATGGATGGCAGCTTAAGGTTTCACTCGAAACCTCTGACAATCCAGCATTCCTCCAATACTGTGTAGACTCGATGTAGAATAACAAGTTTCATATACATAGCGCCCCTTGCACAGGATTGCACCCCAGAGTCCTAAAACAGACTAGCATTTGAGTTCATGAGGGGCATAAAAATCAAAGGAAACAAGGCAGGAGATGGCTTAGAGAGAAGATAGTGTTTTTAAGTCCTTGAGAGGAATGGTTGCAATAGAAGCATTAAACCATTTAACAGTTCTACTGCTGTGAATATTGCTGCATCCATCTCTATAAAATCCAGCACTGTTCTTAAACAGATATGTAATGCATTTTGCTTATTGAAGCAATTGAACAACGCAGAAAATGCTATTTTTCCTTGAATGGTTCCTCAGCATATGCAGCACTCTGATAAAGGCCAAATATAAAAATGTTCACTTTACCACCATTACTCAATTTCAATTCAAATAACTCCCAACCTATCTGTTTGGATTAACCTATGTTGGGCTGTTGACTACCTTGGCAGTCACATTCTGCTTTGTGTGCATTTGGAGTGGATTCAAGAGGGTTTTTGAACCACCTAATTGTAATATATGGTACTAAACTTACTGAAAACTTTGATGAACTGTGTGCTTGTCACGGTTGGGGCCAGTCTCCCATTATGTGTGTTGTGCAAGTCAAATTAATACTTGATTGTCTCATTGGAGACCAATGTTGTACTTGAACTAAGCCTATCTTAGTTTGCAAGCAGCTGGAGGGGACAAGAGGAAGAAGATTGTCCAAATCATTAACTCAGTGTTGTTTACTATGACTATACACAGTTGCCTGGACACTGTTCTGGCAGGGAAATGAGTCCAGATTAATCTTACTTTTCCAATATTGAGGGTACCATTAGTGACTATGAATGTGGCCAGGTTTTCCTCCCCAAAATCAGAACCTGTTCATCTGAAATGTTCTGTGACTTGGCTTCCGTCCTCCCATTTCCAATTCACCCGCTTGCACTTTCTACTCCATGAGGTCCATTGAAAAGACAAGCCATGAATTACTGTCAGCCCCCACTTCTCTCCCGTAAAGCACAATATTATGCTCGTCTTTGTCTCTCGCTCCGTAGGAAAGACCTTGCTTTTATGTGTCGATGTCAACACCAATTTAATGAGCTGGCAAAGAGGAGGGTTTTTTTTGCGCACAGGACTTGGGCTGTCTTGAAACTGGCGTTGATTTGAAATGATAAATGAGGCACCCAGCAACAAACTGCGAAGCAGTTTCAGCAAATGACCATAATACAGAGGGTGAGGCGAAACACAGTCTCCCACAACTGTTAAAAGCCATCCTTTCCCTCCCTGAGTTATTCGCATATATTATAATATAGTACGCCTTGCTATGTGATATAGCTCCTTATCACGTCTTCAAGATGTCTCAAAGTGCTTCACAGAATACACTGTAAAGTTGATTGACTATATTTTGTGAGCACGCAGCAATAACCCACAAAAAGTCATGGATTGAATGACATAATTACTATATTTTTTAAAGGAATTAATACCCCCGGAAAAGTGAACCGCCAATCGACTAACAACCCGGTTCCTATTTAATGCTAGGTAAACAGAGGCATGCGGAGTAAGGAAACTTGCCCAGCGTTTCACTCTGCTGGGAATTAAACCCAGGTCTCTCGCTTGCAAGGCGAATGCGCTAATCAATATGCTACAGGACTCCAGGAATACATTCATGAACTACATGGAAATGTACTGAACATCACTATTATGCATAGAAAAATATTGGCCAACGTTGTGTCTAATTAGAAGCCTTATGAATTATGCCAAATGCCCAGTGATTTTGCACATCATGAGCACAGATTTACTTAATGAGCCATTATTAGATTCAGCAGTTTGGCAGGCGAACTTCGAAGTGTCTGTATTTGGTGATTTGTTAGTTTTAAAGCTTTGTGGTGAGGGTGGGAGGGGGGAGTGGGGAAAGTTTGTTCCTAACGGAATTGGCTTCATCACTTGCAGGAAAGGAGAGAAGTAATCATCAGACCATGAAAATTCATGGCACAGAAATGGATGTTTAAATGCAATCCATACTGGACTTTAGGCTTTGCTTGGAGCTGAACTGACTCGAAACTGGACATGCAGCAGGAAACGTGCCAGACAGTGCTATCAATGGCGAGCTATTTAAAATCTGGTTAAAATCTAGCAGTTACCCCCAACGCACACTTTGGGGTCCCCCAAGCCTTGGCTCTTGGCAACCTGTGTGCAATATGTTCTGGAATCCAGTGCTTTGGGATGTCCTCCCGACGTGAATTGGCTACTGTGTTTCCCCCACAAAATGCTCAGTCAATCTACTTTACGCTATATTCTGTAGATCACTTTGAAACACCTCAATGACTTGATAAGGCGCTGTATCAGATGCAATTAAGGTGTTATACAGATGCAATTTTTTTTTGTTGTTGAGTTAGGTAAGCGGAGTGTGTCCCTCTAGGAGATGTTTAACATTTGCTTGCAGAGAGAATGAACGTGATTTTCCTTGAAAATAATAGGCTGAGATTGACCAGATATCAGCTTTTCGAGCTCTTTCGTTTGCGTTTGAACCAAGAATTTCTATTTGCTGGAAAAATCTCAAGTACCGTACTGTTCCTCGCCCCCCCCCCCCCCCCACCCTTCCCATCCCTCTCTCAGCTGCACCTGGGACTCCTACTCCTCAATGCTACACCCTCCACTCAGACCCCCCTCCCTTCTCTCCAACCCACCTTCTCCCTCTCTCCCCCCCCCCCCCCCCCCACCCACTCCATCTCAGACCATTAACACTCCTGTCTTTCCACTTCATACCAAACAAGAATGCCACAAAGGGATATGGTTTCAAACAGCGCTTGAAACCTTATTGCAGTCACCCACCCAGGGAAACAGCTGGAAGGTGGAATTAATATAAAAGTCGATGGAAAGTTGACTTTTAAATTAAAAAATCTGCAGCAGACATCGAAATCTCTGACTGTCCGGTGCCTTGGGATGTCCTCCTGATGTGAAAGGCGCTATACAAATGCAATTTTGTATTATATTGTTGTGTGCAAATTAGGTGCGCGCGCACACACACTCTCACACACACTCACACACACTCACACACACACACACACATAGAGAGGACGTCACAAGGTGCTAATCATTCAAGGATTTGGACCCAAGCAGGAGGTTGGATTAGGAATGGTGGAAAACATGGAGGGTAGGTGTAGGAGGATGACCGAACGCACGGTCGAAGAGGAGGGTCTTGAGATGAGACTTGATGGAGACAAAGGAGGAAGGAAGTTTCAAACCTTGGGACAGGGAGGCTGAAGTCTTAACCACCGATGGTGGGATGGGAAAGGCAAGAGACGTGGTGCAAGCATGAGCACTCTCACACACATACACACCGTATACATAAACATGCTCACATACAATACACCTGCATATAATTCCCTCCCCACCACCCCCACCATACACACACTCACACATATTGCTTAGCAATCCACTTGACAATAGTAATTACTATGCAACAATTTTGAGACATTTTTAACACGTTATGGTGCTTTCCCTCTCTCCCTCTCCCTCTTTCTTCCTTTCCTGTTTGATTCATAATAATAATAAGTTTGCATTTACACACTTAGATATTTATATCACGTACGCGAAACATTTATTATCAAGTAAAGCAGACATCTCAAAGCGCTTTATGAAATGTAAATTGAATAAAATATTATTCAAATGTTGCTCCTTCATACAGTGTTGAAAAGGGCACTAAATTAAATACTTGAAGAAAAATAATATTATTACATTGTGGTTTTATAAAAATTTAGAATGTTGTTCATCAGTCTGGCTCAGTTGGTAGAGTTCTCCCCTCTGAGTCAGAAGGTTGTGGATTCAGACTCATGTCAGGACTTTGAGCTGCTCGCTTCAGTTGGTAATTTAGTGCAGTTTATGTGGATATTAAAGATGAAAGAAGTCCATCCAGCTTGCCTTCCTCCAGCCTGGCATATCCCAAACTATATACAGTATAGTTCATGCTTTTGTCACCTCTTGGCTGGACTACTGCAACGTCCTCCTCGCCGGTCTCCCCGCCACCACAATCCACAAAATCCAGCTAATTTAAAACTCTGCCGCCCGCATACTCACCCGCACCAAGCTTCGCTCCCCCCATTACCCCAGTCCTTGCCAGACTTCACTGGCTCCCTGTCCTTGAGAGGCTCGACTTCAAGATCCTCACCCTTGTTTTCAAGTCCCTCTCCTCTGCACCCCCCCTATCTGTCTGATCTCCTCTCCCCCCAAACCAGCACCCGCTGCCTTCGCTCCACCGGGTCTGGCCTCCTCCATGTCCCCCCGAATCCTCCGCTCCACCCTCGGCGGCCTTGCCTTCAGCCACTACGCCCTGAGGCTCTGGAACTCCCTTCCTCACTCCCTTCGCCTCGCCCCCTCTCTTCTCAGTTTCAGGTCACTGTTAAAGACCTTTCTCTTCGACTGAGCCTTTGGTCACCCCTGCCCCTGGCTCGGTTCCGGAATCCGCTATTGTGAAGCGCTCTGAGACGCCGCTTGGCGTGGAGATCGCTATATAAATCTAAGTTGTTGATGTTATTGTTAAACAGTACTATATCCTGTGGCGGTTTCCCCACAGAAATCTATCTAGCTGTAATTTGTTCTTGAAAGAATCAAAGTGTCAAAGAATCACAGAACACAATGAGCAATAAAAGAGTCATAAACCAGCTCAAACAATCAGCCTCTGCCCATTTATCAGATGGTTAATGATACGCCAACTTCAGCAGTTAAATGTTTAAATACATTCCTGCCATCTCCCGCTGCATTGAGTGTTATTTTTTAGTTGATGCAGTCTCTGGACGGTCTCCTGGCATTAACACATTGGAGGAACCCAGCAAGAAAACGGCCTCATTTTTCAGCTCATTCCACTCTCTTTCTTTTGGGGTTATTTTCTGTTAATTAACGACACTTGTTCCAGAGGCTGAGATTTATTAGCCTGGCTCACATTTTTTTTAAACAAAGATTTTTTTATTTCCTGATTCTCACTGCCCACTAGCAACAACCCCCCCCCCCCCCCCCCCCCTCCACCCCGACCCACTGACTGAATATTTAAGACTGGGAAGAATGTCTGTACCTTAAGGCACAAGAGTCACCAACTCTAAATAGACTCGCAAGAACCCAAGGGATTCGATAACAACACAGCTTGATTTTAGATCAGGCTGTGTAAGGAGGGTAATGTCTCGGAACATTTGACAATTGAAGGGATTCGGACACCAAGTGAGGGAGAAGCAGGAGGGGGAAGGGGGTATCGTAGGGATAGTCCAAAGAGGTAGCCTCAGATTAAGAAGGTTATTCATCCCATTTGACCTCATCCAGAATACCCTTCCGAATAGCCTTCTGTAATCTTCTCATTACAGCATCTTGCTAGTTCTTAATTAAATCCAGTCTCTGTCCTGGGTTGCCTGGTAACTCATTCCACCTGTTGAATAATCTCTATGTAAAGAAGTACTTCCTGGTGCCTGTTCCAAAAATTCACATCCCAGAACTGACACATCGGCTTTGCTCAGGTTTTTAACTAAAAAGATCATCAGAATAATAATCTCAATCCTTGCATTTTAGGTAGATAACAGCCTTATCGTGTCTATGAGACACTCACTCCCAAGGAACAGTTTTCAAGTAAAGAGATAATAATAATCATAATCCTTGCATTTGATACGGTGCTCTTATCATGTCTTTGAGAGTTCTCAAAGGGCTTCATAGAACGTACCGTCAAATGAATTGACTGTATGCTTTTTGGGCCAAACGATGATGTGTGAGGACACTAGCAATGTCGCAAAATGGTTGAGAACATCTTGGTTTAAGATCTCTGGAGATGCTACCGGACATGAGAGCAGGTCGTGTAAATGCAACTTGTTGTTGGTGGCAGTTTAGAAATCAGCAACAGAGTTGCTGAAACGGGCAAAGCTTCTAAACATTCGTAATGACCTAGTCTGCTACCTAAATTCTCCTTACGTATTTAATTGGGGTCGTACTTAGTGCGGAAGGGATGATGTTTCTAATGTGTAACAACTTCTCGGTCTGACTGGAGCTGACATTGTTGATAACTGCAGCAATCCCTCACTGACATGAAATCCGACGCAATATAGGGCAACCGTGGAAGTGATTCAATAGCGAGCGGATGCTGCACTGACATTGGCAGCTCAACATTAATAAAAACACCGGCCTATTAACGAGAATATTCACCGCATTGAGTCACTGGTAGCAGCACTTCGGGTCCTTGTCTGGTTTTGCAAAGAGACAGAGACCACAGTGATATCACTCGGGACTTTGCTGGATCAGCTTCTATTTTGGTAGCCACAGGAAGGCACATCCTTTGTCAACTGTGTGTCAGGGTGAACTCGGTTGTGCGCTGGTTTAATTGTGGGGGAGTGTGTGTCCTTTGGCACTATACAAGTGTAATTTTGTTGTTGTTGTTGTTATACAGGGTGACCAAAACCATTACAGTGTCTAATCAGTTTTAAAGAAGATTGATGATTTTTAAAATATATAATGGGGTAGTTATCATGGCTTTGTGGTCATCCTGTATGTATGGAAATATATACAGTATGTATAGGAACAGGAGTAGGCCATTCACGCCTCCCCCCCTCCCCCCCCCCCCCCCATTCTATTAGATCATGGCTTTAATTAAATAATAAAAGAATACATCAGTATATTAATAAAATATGAAATCGGTAAACAAATAAAATAATAAAACTATTAATGAATGAAGCGTTCTTTCGCTCACCTCACCCCTTACAAGCGAGGAGGTAGAGGGGGGTGGGGAGCCTGTGAGGATCACCAGGGACCTTGAAAGGTTTCCCTTGGATATTGGGCCCGATGCCAAGTCATTTTCTCTGTGACTTTTGTCCTCGCCGATGCCAAGCCCCAGCTTATTCTGGAGATTGATGAGTGACTGCCAGTCAACTGATACAATTGGACAGAGATGCTTGTAAATGTAGAACTCAAACAAAGGCGGCTAAGATTACTGCTGAGGTTCTTTGTAACAGTTTCCAATGAATTGGGGGCTGTTCTGGCTTAACTCTGGCCTCCTGACGCTAGGCTTGAATTTGATTCTTGTTCCCGTTCTCTGCCTCTTTGGAGCCACTCCACTTCTTTGAATGGACGTTGGCATCGAGCTGGATACACACACTCACACACACACACTCACACACACACACACACAAGTCACCAAGGACACCCAACACACCTTGAATCCTGCTTTGCTGGATTGTGGCAGTTTGGGATTCATAGAATCACAGTGCCCTACTCTTTGTCCATGTCCACTGGCACCCAAAGTATCTCTCTAATGCTTGGAATTCTCACTTAGTATTAGCCTACAAAATCACTTCAAATGTTAAGGTCGTGCAGGTGAAAGTTTGAGCTAGCAAGTGCCTGTGTATATACACGCATGCATTTAGTCTATGTGTGGTGTGTGTGCGCGCTAGCCTGCATGGGCTTGGGCGGGTGCATGGTGTGTTCATGGGTGTTGAACAGCATGTGCATCTATGCACGTGTGTGTACGTGTATCACGTGTGTGTGTGTGAATACATGTCTGTGTTTCATCCCTCCCTCCTTTAAAGTGTTCCCTGTGTTAATTAAGTCTGGGGACACATTGAAGAAGATGTGCGTCTGTGTGCTTATTTGCATTGGGTGGGAAGGGGTGGGTGAGTCAGACAAATGAAATGTCTTACACCTCAAGCCACTTACCTCCTTTTTGCTGTTTCAGGTAAAAACGATTCCCTGCAAATGCGGGCCAAATGAATCATGCTATTTTTTTTACCTCAATGAAAGAATTCATTTTAATTTAAAAAAAATATTTTTGCAAAACTCTGCAAATCGTTGCAGATTTTAGGGTCCCCCGTAAAATATCATTGGGTTGGAGCGATCAGCCATAAAATCTGCTACTTCCAGCTAAACAGCTGTGGGGCCAAGATTAACAGCAGCAAAAATGCCAGATAAGGACCTGGCTTCAAGTGAAAATGTCTTTCAGTCATTAATTAAGCAAAAATGAAGTGATAGAATTTTCTCTATTCGTGCTATGTTCCGTCACAAAATGGCGCAAGTACAGTATATATCCTGCGAAGTGCTTTGGGACATCCTCCTGATGTGAAAGGTGCTGTATCCAACGCAAAGGATATTATTACTGTCATCATTATTATTACATAGCCGGTTTCCTTCTGTAGGGTAGAAGTTTTAGCTTGAGCCATAGAGGAGGAGTTGGGTGGGGGTGCGGGGAATAAACGTAAGGCTGACTTATCGAGTGTGGTGCTAATTAAGGGACAGGAAGAAATTTGCAGTGTTTCTTAAAGCGCGTTACCTGTGTTAATTTAGACCAGAAACACATTGAGGATCAGTGCAAATATTGCCCCATAGTCTGCATCCCACAAGATCTCTGTCCTCTGGGTTTCACGTGAATAAAAATAATAAACCTTACATTTGATACAGTGCCTTATCACGTCATTGAGACATCTCACAGCGCTTCACCAAATACATTGTAAAGTGGTTTTACTGTGTATTTTGTGTATAGTAATAATAATAATCCTTGCATTTGATACAATGCTTTTCATGTCTCCTAGACTGTGTCTCAAAGCGCTTCACAGAATATGCTGTAAAGTGAATTGACTGTATATTTGTGGGTGAAACGTGGGCGAAACAATACAAAATTCAATTTTGTATCGTGCTTTGTATTGTGAGCGAATTGCACACCACAGGGGGCCACAAAGAATGGTGGATTGAGGTTTTTTTTAGTGCTTCCATCAGAGGGTATTGCAGAGTAGATAGTGTTTCAGTGCTGCTTCAGGAGCTCGTATAGGTGTGGTTGTATAGCGTACATAAAGAGAGAGGGGGGACCTATTATCCGTTCACAAAAGCCGTGTGTCTGATCTCTGCGTCCATCCCTTTGCAGCTGCCAGATATTGGCAATGAACAAGACTGACCTCTGCCACTCTGCCTTTCACACTCTGCCTGCTTCGTCGACTCCACACTTGGGCACCGAAAATAAATGCCCCGTTTCCAGAGGAGAATTTTTTTTTCTCTTTTCTTTCTCGCTGGAACTGATTGAAAGGGTTTTCCTCTTCACCTCTCTCTCTCACACACACACACACACACACACAAAACACACTCTCTCTCTCCTTCTGGCTTGGTGTTTTATTTGGAGAGTTTGGAGGTTGTAAATCAAATAAAGCTTTTTCTTTTGATCTGACACAAATGATCTGAAACCCATCACTGTGTTTAAGGGTATCCAAACCAAGCGGGGAGTTCCATGCGTCCCTCCTACACATGGCAGGATGAGGTGTGGTGATTATTGGCCACGACACTGAAAGAATCTCCCAGAATAGTCCCAGATGAGACGGTTCGACTATGCTAACGCCCCGCTTGTCAGCCTTCCCATAGGCTGCAGATCATCCAGAACTCTGCAGCCCGTGTCCTCTCCCGCAACAATCTCTGCGACCCTATCACCCCCACATTCTCGACCGACTCGACTGGCTTCCCATAATTCAGAAGATTCAATTCAAGATCCTGGTCCTCATCTTTGAATCCCTCCAAGGACTTGCTTCCCCACACACTTCTGCAACCTCCTAACCCACTACCAATCTGTTCACGCCCTCGGCTCAGCGGGCTCCATCCTGCTCCATGTCCCCGACCCACCCACCCCACCATTGGCGGGCGAGCCTTGAGCCACTATGCCCCCCCCAACTTTGGAATGCCATCCCACAGTCCCTCCACCTCACGCCATCCCTAGCATCCTTCCAAGCCCCGCTTCTAGACCCTTCTCAATCACCACCTCTTCCCTCCATCCTCTCCGATCCCAAACCCAGCTCGGGTCTGAAACACTGACTGTCCAGCACCTTGGGATGTCCCCCCAACATGAAAGGCACAGTGTCAGCTTCGACCATGAGCTTTTATTGCTTCGACTAAATGGAATTCTTCCCCCAACCCCCCCACCTCCACCCCATCCCCCAAAAGCTAACTTGAGGCCCCCGCAAAGTTCATGCTTATCACAGAACGATATTTGCTTTTAAGATGAGAGAACACAAAACTGATATTTTCTCTCTGTTAGCAACCTTTTGTAACCTTTACTCACTTATCCTTGTTCAAGGCTAACTTCAGACATTCTGCCAATGCCTGAATGGCCTTATAATGACAATGCAATGAGCGATGGCTTGACAACCCAGTAACAATGGTTAAATTTCCATTGTGTTCATCGTAACATGTGAAGAAATCACTCCCTCTCACCCAAACGTTCATTTCCTGAAACTGTACGCTATGACCTGGCAGCCCAATTAAAAGTAACATTGAGAAGCATCGAAGACACTCATCAAGCTGTTGTAAGAATTTTTTTCATTATCAGTAGTACAGTAGTAGTATTAGTATTATCATTATTATCTCCCTCAGTTTCCCAAAAACAGTAGCGTTTCCCTATGTGCCCAGAGCTGAGGTTTCAAGCGAAGGACAAAAAAAAAATTGCTGAAGGTGCAAAAAATAAATAAAGTACTAAATGAGCGAGTGGGCACTCAGTCTCTTCCCAGCTGTAAATATCACCTCGGCTGGAAACGGAATGGAAAATATAATGAGAAGGCACTGCAGCATTACAGAGCGAAGGCAGAGCTTTGTCACAGGAGGGATGAAGACTAATAGGAGCAGTGTGAGAGAACCTCAGCCTCGCATTCTCCAGAATTACCTTAAACGCTGAGACAGCAGATTTAACCGATTGGAGCCGATGGCCATTCATTTTCTCGTTGTGTAGGTATATAAGGCAGGACAACCCCTTCTCAGGCAGGGGGGTGGTGGGGGGGGGAGAAGCATTTCTGACCAGGAGGAATTCCGTGTGTGAATAAGAATATGAATAGTCTTAATAATCCTTGCATTCGATACAGCTCCTCTGATACGTCTCTCCTTTGATACGTCTCAAAGCACCTCGCAGAATAAACTGTGAAATGAATTGACTGTTTGGTTTTGGAGGAGATACATATGCAGCAGCCGATAGCAACACTGCAGTGCCCCACACACAGTCGTGGGTTGAGAATTGCTAAATACGGGCATGAACGGGGACACTCCAGAATCCCGTGTTAATAGAGTGAAGATTACGAGAGTCAATCACGACCCAAGTCTTGAGTAATTCAAAGACCAGATTCTCCCCACTCAATGGCATACAATGAGGTCAGCTTGCAATGCCTGAATGGTTATGTACTTATATATATATATTATATATATATAATATATATAATATATAGCAATTGCTAACAGAAGCCTCCTTAGACTGTCATGAATTTTCCTTCCAAACTTTTATCAGCCCCTATAGATCCACTTGTCTAACAAGATCCAGCCTGGCACAATGCCTTTTCCACCCTATTAAAGGAGCCTGCAGCTGTTTTCAGGCAGGTGTGGGATGGGAATATTCTGTTTGCGAGTAAGATTGGCCCGACGTAACACAGTATATCTGCTGGAATATGTGATTCCAGTGATGCAGGTTTTGGACTCTTAATGCCTCCTGACCCCTCCCAATTCAATTGTACTTTCACCCAATTATATACTGTACAGTCAGTTCACTTTACAGTATATTCTGTGGTGGGCTTTGAGACGACTAGAGGACATGAAAAGCACTGCATCAAATGCAAGGATTATTAATATTATTATTTCTCTTCTTTCCTGAAAATAAATGATTTGACGTTTCAATTGTTATTACATTTGATATTGATATTGTGCCTTTTCATGTCAGAAGAATGTCTGAAAGAGCCTCACTGGAGTTAGTTGGTAGCCTTGTGTTGGGACTTTGAACGCACAGAGTCTTGGCTGATATACCAGTCGCTGCGTTGTTGGAGTTGCCGCTTTTGGGTGAGACGTTGGACTGAGGTCCTGTCTGCCACTTCTCATGACGCTGTTTCAAATCGGAAGAGAGTTCCTCTCTTCTGGTGTCCTGTCCAAAAATCCTTCAGATAACATTGGTCACTCGCTTCATGGATGATTACAGGGCATTGCATTGCTATACTTGAATTGGTTGCTGCGTTTGCCTACAAAATGCACTCAAAAATACTGTGAATTCTTTTAAGATGTCTCGTTGACCGGATAAAACCCTATAAATGGCAATGAATAATCACATTATGTTTTACTGTAAAGTGTAGTGACTGTTTTTTGCAGGTGAACTGGCTGGTTGTTGGCTGTCTGGCTCCTACTCATAGCCTGTGTACTGTTCATGTACAGAGCGCGGATGTCAGTGGTAACCTGTTGACCCAGAATTGGCTATTTTATTTGTTTGCCCCCACTATAATTCAGGGTCTGCGTTTAAGGGCTTGAAACATTGTGTTACAATAAACATTTCAGTGCAGTGATGTTGCTCTGTGGTTAGCGCGCTCTCCTTGCAAGCGAGAGGACCCAGATTTCATTCACGGTCAGGACGAAAGCTTAGATACGTTTCCTTACTCCTTCACGCATGCTGCCTCTGTTTACCTAGTGGTAAGTGGGAACTAGGTTATTAGTCGATTGGCAGATCGCTTTCCTTTGGCAATAATCCCTCCCTAAAACAATATATTAAATTGGGTCACTCAATCTACGGCGGTTTGCAGGACACTGCTGCACAATTGACTGCCGGGTTTTGCCCACAAAGTACACAGTCAATCCATTTTACGCACTTTCCCGTGAAGCGTCTCAACGACACGCTATATCAAACACAAGGAGTGTTGGTATAATACTGCGCACCGCAGCACCGGCAGGCAGAAAGATGACAGTCGCCAAATCTAAATTTGTGAACAACCGTGCATTCACATATCGTTCCCTCCATAAAATAAAATGTCATGGGTTTTAGTGCGGTACATAAAACAGCTGCACTCTGGTCGCCACGTAAGAAAGATGATGGGCGAAAAATCAGTTCCACCTTGTAATAACTGGAGGTCTATTTATCAAGCACTTACAATGTTCATTACCTTTACTCATTGTGCTGCCACTGAGATATGTGTTAAATTGTTATTTGCTGCTGGTGTGTGGAGATTATTCAGTACTTGAAGCGATGCACAACGGAAAATAAGCAGCCGTGGATATACTGTACTGAGAAAATTACTTCCTTGGAAAATATACATAGGGTCTGGCACACATTTGTTGGCCAGCTTTGCAGTGTGTGGCTTTGCAGTGTGGACAAAGCATTGGGGCTTCAGATTGGACCACGAGTAACTTGTTTTATGTTGAGTCGGAGTTTTGCGTCCAATTTGGATTGACATTGATTCCCAAATTCAATCCTGACCTGATACAGAATGATAACACTTCCAACCCAGAGAATCAAGGATAGCATCCCCGGAATGAGATTTGTGTTTTCAGCTTTGCTGACCAGCGTGCTCTGATCCTGAGTCAAATGAAGAATGAAGAATCTCCCGACACAATCAGGGCTTGAATAATATTAATAACATCCTTACATTTGATATAGCACCTCATCGTGTCGTTGAGACGTCTCAAAGCACTTCAGGGGGTATAGTCCACATTGGATTGAATGTGTGTTTTCTGGGCGATACGCAGCCCAGAAGTCCTACAAACAGTTATTGATCGAGACAGTAAATTATTTATTCTATTGAAGGGATTATTACCCCCCGGAAAGCGATCCAACAATCGACTAAAAACCTGATTCCTACTGCTTTGAGATGTCTAGAAGACGTGAGAAGGCACTAAATCAAAATGCAAGTGTGAACAGAGGCATGTCGAGTAAGGAAACGTGCCTAAGGTTTCTCACTGCCTGGGAATTTAACCCGGTTCATCTTCCTTGCAAGGCGAGTGCTCTAACCAATATACTGCAACCAATGTAGCTTTGTGTAACAGTACTTTCGGATGCAGAAGAGTGCAGAACAGGAGGACACTGGTTGGGAATTTCAGGACAGACACAAAGAAGTATTTCTTTACCCAGGGGGTTATTAATGACTGTAACAGGTTGCCAGGAAGCGTGATTTAGACTACGCCGTAGCTCGATGCTGTGATGGGATGACACAGCAGAGTGTGTGTTGTGGGAGGATGAAATTAAACAGGCCAAAGGGTCCCTCTTCATCCGAAGAGATCTTGTGATCTTGGGAACAATGACAAAAGCGATGGTATTGATGAAATAGAGTAGCGCAGGAAAGATTGCAACAAAGCCATGAGAGGCTGGAGATTACAGGTGAGATAAGGATCACATATCAGAAAATAAGCCGCTTCTTGAATCCGGTCCAGGAACGTGAAAGATGTGCTGGAAACAACTTCCCCAGACATGGATAGGAGCAGCTTTGACGTTTTATCACCGCAGCGCAATACAAATTTACATTTATATAGTGCCTTTCATGTTCGGAGGACGTCCCAAGGCACATGCTAATCCCAGTTCCATACCAAAGGATTCAGGTATTAGCTGAGAAACAAAACTTGCTGCAAAATATGATGTAGTATCTCTCATGTCGGGAGAACATCTCAAATAACTTTACTGTAATGTGTAGTGATTGTGTTTTCATAGGCGAATGTGGCAGCCAATTTGCACACAATAATGTGTCACATACAGCCTTTATGATATATTCTGTGAAGTGCTTTGGGATGTTTCAATGATGTGATAACAGCAACAAAAAAATTACATTTGTAAACTAGCTTCCATGCCAGGAGGACATCCCAAGGCACTAAATTGTTGGGGATCAGGACTCGAGCATGGGGGAGAGGTGTTGCAGCAGGGTTGGGATGAGGGAGGGCAGAGAGGTAGGATGGTGTCTGAAGGGATGGTTGAAAAGGAAGGTCTTGAGTCGTACTTTGAAGGAAGCAAGGCAGGGAGCAAAGCGAAGGGATTGCAGGATGGTGTTCGAAAGGGTGGAGGTAGACAGGCTGAGGATTTTAAATTCTATCTTCTGAAGGATGGGGAACCAGTGTAGCCGGGCGAGGGTTGGGGTGATGGGGGTTGTGGAGCCTGGTGTGGGAGAGAACATGAGCAGCAGAGTTCTGGATAAGGTGCAATATCAAATGCAAGGATTATTATTATGGTTATTCTTTCATGAATTGAAATTCTGAGATCTGAGGAGTGACCTAATCAAGCTGCTTCAGATTATGATTGGGTTTGATAGAGACAAAAGGGAAAAAATTATTTCCACTGGTTGGTAAGTCAGTGACTAGAGGGCATCAATTTAGGATTGTTAGAAAACGAGCAAATGTGAAGGTTAGGAGAAAATTATTCACGTACAAGATTGGATCGAATTTCAATTGCCCTGAATGATAGTTGGAGCTCAATCCATGTAAGCTTTCAAAGGGGAATTAGAAAGATATCTTAGAAGGAGTGAACTCCCGGGAAAATGGGGAAAGATAACAACAGCAGCAACAAAATTACATTTATAGAACGCCTTTCATGTTGGGAGGATGTCCGTCCCAAGGTGCTGAGATGAGACTGAAAGGATTGCTCTCAAAACAAGAATAACCACAACTTGCATTTGTATAGCGCTTTTAACATGGGGCAAGTTCTCATGAACTGAACGACGGAAAGGTGGCAGAAGGTCGGATGGATAGACAGAGAGAGAGAGAGAGAGAGAGAGAGAGAGAGAGAGAAAGAACTCCAAAGCTTTGGAGCATAGCAGCTGAAGGTATGGCTGCTGATGTTGGAGTGGAAGCAGGAGGTCAGAGCCAGCCAAGCAGAGGCAGCGGGTAGTGGAGTAGAGAGAGAGAGTTGGTCAGCAAGGTAGGGAGGTGCCAGAGCATGAAAGGATGAGTAGCTGAAGAGCCAACACAAGCACGGTGGGCTTCCGTCAGTGCCATACATTTCTATGGCATGTAAGGGGAGTCGAGGGAGCTTGGCAGTGAGTGATAGAAGCGGAGGGCATAGGGGGCAGGGAAAAATCCTTGAATCCTGCATAATTTCCAATGCTTTTCCCTTGGCCTCTCCCCCACGGTGTCTCAGCACTGCCATAATTGCAGATTTGCCCTTTCTGTTTAGCACGCAAGGGTGCAAAGCACAGCAGCAAGAGTTGACTGCTTTAATGGCGTAATTAACCTCTTGTTTTGCCCATGTCCAAACAATGAGCTTTCAAATCACACAGCTCTGTACAATACTATGCTAACAACACAGGGCCCTGTTTGGTGCATATTTTTTGCTTTCAAGCTAAATAAACACAATTGATTCCTTTTCCATTTTAATGGGGTGCGATTGGCCTCTGGTTGGCAGCGATCCCAGAACTGGGTGAACTGGAGTGTTGAGAGCAGAGGGAAGGTTAACTGATTGCAACCATCCATCCAACCAAACCACATCCCCACCAAACCCCGCCCCCCCACCTCTTTTTTTAAATTCATCTTCTAAATAAAAAATTTCAACATCCTAATTAACCTCAAGAGCTACACGGCACGGCCTTAGGTAGTCATCACACAGTTCCCGTGTTGCAATTGTTATTCTATTTAGATAACATGCTTAATTATACAACGTGGTATGGTTTGATAAGATCAGCGTCACCTAAACACATCCTCACCCCAGTCAATGTTCTGTGCAGTCAGAGATCAATATATCAATAAGAACCCCAATAATATTTCTGCCCCCAAACCTGTGGTTTTACTAAACTCCTTTGATGTTCCCTTTGATGTTTTCATCATTTCATCAGAATGATTCTGATGTTGTCACTGCTGCTGCTAAACACTCCCAATCGTGTCAGATCTGAGCTGGCATTTGCCTGCCACCACCCTTCCCCCTCATCCCCCGCTCGCATTTAGGAGAGTTCAGCTAAACTAACAAAGAACTAGAGAATTAGCAGCGGTGGGGATTTTAATTGGAACATAATGTAGAGCATTTTCCTTTCAACCAAATGAAGGGGTTGTATTATGTCTGCTATAATTTAAGTCAAATTTAATATGGGCTAATAAGGTCTTACTGTTGCTTGACTCTGGTGAGCTGTTTAATTCCTCTTTGCAGAGTAAACGCATTAAAGGTTTAACAGTGGGTAATAATTATTTTTTCTCTTGTTTGGAGTTTTTTCTCCTCCTGTGCAGATTTGAGGTCTCTTCGTGAATTTAGTTTCTCACCTGAAGTATTCCATCCTAGCCATGAAGCCAGGAATTTGTGCGTTGCGTGCATTGTGATGGCAGAAATACTAGCGTTATTCTACTGCTACTCCATCTCACTCCCTCTCTTCCTCCCTCACTCCATCACGCTCTCTCTCCCTTGCTCCTTCTTGCCTCCCTCCTTCCCTCCCTTGCTTCCTTATGCCCTCACTCCCTCTCTTTCCCTCCCTCCAACATATTATATTCAACATATTATATTCATACTATATTCATATTATATTCAACATCATAGATTCAGTGACTTGCGAGGCTAGTGGTTTTCACCAATACGCTATGGGATTCCACAGTTGTGGGGGTGAGTAAGGAGGCGGGCAGGGAGTCAATCCTTACTCCACCTGATTTCCAACAGGAACAAAGTTGAATGGAGAAATGCTTTCTGGAGACTGTGGCATTTCTGTGCAAAGAGGGAGGGAGGGAGGGAGGGAGGGAGCGAGGGAGCGAGGGAGGTGAACTGGATGGAAGAGTTTTATGAGATTATTACAAGTTAACTACGGGGGGAACGACTGAGGTGGGGGGGAAATGGTATTATATTCACCGTGCAGGAGGAAAACACGCCAGTTCTAAATTTATTATTGCTAGCAATTTAAAAAACAACACACACACACACAAAACTACCGCTATCAGTAACACAAAAAATGTCATTTAATCCGATGATCTAATCGCAGAAAGACACAATCATGAATTGCCTGATGCGATAGCTTACTGCAATGGTGATATGCCCCTCATGGAATCTTACAAACAATAGGTTGGGTTCAGGCTTTGCTGCTCTGCTTGCTTGTGCCGATGTCTTTGAACACGGGTCACGCACCAAAGAGAAAGGAGCCCAGGCTGACTTTTGGAAGCTTTCCTTCCATGTAACGTAAGCCTTTCATAAGCCCAATGAATGCACCGACAAGAGAAGGGATGTTACATTTGTCTCGAGTTTCCCCAGCATTTGGCGTTTGGCCAGAAGTAAAATGAGACTTATTCCATCTTCAATAGCATGAGGGGCAGTGGTACTAAATAATGGAATACACTGTGTTTTTTTTTGTTTTCTGGGCATTTCAGCAGCTTACTTTCTTTCTTTCACTGTGGCTCAAATATTGGCTGCTCTTAACTTTTCAGCTCTCAGAGACAGGGGGTGTCACCGATAAATCTAACTGTCCTCACCCAGCATCCACACAGGTACTTTTGACCAGGGATAGACTGTACTGTGAACACGAGCTGCCATGTTGGCCTACAAAGCACACAGTCACTCCGCTTGACAATATAACCTGTGAAGTGCCTTGAGAATGTCCTCTGGACGTGAATGGTGTGATGCCAAATGTAAGGATTATTATTATATTGTCATAATCTTACTTTCCGTCTCTCTTTCCCTTCCACCGCCTACTTGCCCCCGTATCCCTTAGATGTTTTCAGTTGCTTATCCAGTTCTCTTCTGAAGGATTCTCAATTGGCACATATGGTGATGAATTCCTAACACTAACAACACTGAGCAAATTTATTCCTTCTATCCTTGGACATCTATGCTTTCAGCAATCAATCATGAGACTGTCTCCTTGTCATGCATTCTCCAACTAAAGGATCTAGCCTTTTCTCCTGTTGTACCTCTTCAATTTCTTAAACACTTCAATCCCCTCTCATCCTCCTCCGAGACCTGGATCACCATGGGCTCTTGTCTGTCCTATTCAGGTGGATGTTAAACATCCTGCAGAACTACTCGAAAACCTAAGTGAGCTCCTCAAGGTGTGTTGGCCCAGAATGCTCGAGATAAAATAGGTCATTCACTTCACGTGTTTTCATGAGACATTGCTCTGTGTCAATTGGCAGCTGGGTTTTAGCCAATAACAACAAAACAACAACAAAATTACATTTATAGAGCGCCTTTTCCGTCGAGAATTACAACTACAGTCACTACAATTTTGCAGTAAAATCAGATGAAGTGGTTTGAGATATAAAGGATAATTAATAGAAAACTGGATCTCTCTCCCCCAAAAAGGCTATGGATGCCTGATCCATTCAATCAAGATTGAGGTGGATAGTGTTAGGTATCAAATTAAGGGGTAAGGGAGAATAATTGGAGTTGAGGTACAGATCAGCCATGATCTATTTGAACAGTTCTGTGAATAGGCTGGAGGTCCTGTTCTGAGATTCCCATGTTCCTATGAGACGTTTGGGCAACGTGAAATGGAGCTTGTATCAAATCCAAGGATTATTACACATGAGTTGATTATGATTCTAGGCGACTCATTTAATTGAACATTGTTGGAGATGCAATCTCGTTCACCTGTCACAGGATAATCCTTGCATTTGACATCATAAAAATAATACTAACCACAATCCTTGCATTTGATGTGGCATTTTTTATGTCTTCTAGACATCTCAAAGCACTTCACAGAATATACCATAAAGTGAATTGACTATATTTGTGGGCGAAATGCGGCAACCAATTGCGCACAGCAGTGTCCCACAAACAGTCGTGGATTGAAGTGACCAATTTATTATTGCTTTTTTTGGAGGGATTATTATCAGGCGTGTGGAGTAAGGAAACTTGCCCAATGTTTCACCTAGAATCGAACCCAGGTCCTCTCGCTTGCGAGGCGAGTGGTTTAACCACTGAGCTTCTCCCGGAGCCTTATCATATCGTCGAGACGTCTCGAAGCACATCACAGGATATATCATCAAGTGTATTGATGTGTATTTTGGGTGCAAACGCGGCAGCCCATTGCGCAAAGTATCCACTATCCAGGTGTAAATGTGTTGAACATGGATTGTTTACAGATTGCTCGCACGTTTACTCTGTGCCTCTGGCTTTCAGGAGCTTGTTTGCTTGTCAAGTGGGTTCTTTTTGCAGTCCTAAGCCTCTTTTTCTGGTTTCATTGGGGTTGTCAGGAAGTGTCATTTTTACTAGACATTTCTCTTCGTTTTTGCATGGCTAGCATTTGCGAAAGATTTCTTCCAGCAAAGCAAAACAAGAAACAAAGTCAAACAAGCAATAGCAACTTACATTTATACAGCGTCATTTACGCAGGAGCGCTGAACCAGTTGGTTTGGACACTGAGCAGCAGAGAAGGGGGAGGGGACCATAGCTGCGGTCGATGAGGTAGGTCTTCATTTGAGGTTTAAAGATAGACAAAGAGGATCAGTGACTGATGGGTGACTGAAAATGAACAGTGTAGCCCAGAGAAGCTAGAGTGGAGGTCCAAATAAAATTGGTCATATTATTTTCATGGAGGTCTGTGGGACATTGCTGGGCGCAATTGTGCTTGTGCATTTGCCCAACAATACGCAGTCGCTCCATTTGATAGTAACTCCTGTAGAGGCGCGTTGAGACTTATTTTCCATGTGATTAGGCTCTGCACCAATTGAAAGGATTATTATTATTAAATGATCCAATTCATCTGAACGATTGTCCACCAAGAATCTGCAAGAAACTCCCATCTCTTTTTTAATAGTGGCAGGAGATCTATAATAAGCAGATGAAACCATGGGTTAAGGCCTTATCCAAAGGACAACAGTGCCAAGCAATGCAGCGCTCCCCCAGCACTGCACTGAAGAGTCGGTCGGTGATCTCCCGAAATGGTGCTGGAACCCACGTCCTTTATGGCTGTTTCGCCCACAAAATACAGTCACTCCACTTTAGAGTATATCCCGCAAAGCACTTTGTATGATGTGATGAGATGCTAGACACAAACGCAAGGTTTATGATTGTTATTATTGTAATAGAGGGGAGAGTGCTGCCAAACTTGTCTTTTTTTGGGTTGTGCGTTTGTTGCTAGGGTAAGGTTTTTTTTTAAAAAGTCTCACAATTACTGATGTTCCCTTTGTGAGAGGAGTGCGGGAGGGCAGGGTGCGGGAGGGCAGGGTGCGGAAACCCTCTTTGTTGATTGTGATTGAAGAGAAGCAGCACTTGCCCAGAAAAGCTAGAGTGGAGGTCCAAATTTCTGCATCAAGAATGCTTGTGAGGCTGGATTTGGCTCCCGGTGGTTAAGTCGTGGGTATTTGTCTCTCTTTCCAAGATTTATCGCTCAGCTTTGCAGAGAGGAGCAGGCTTTGATGCTCAGACTACTTAGATCCAATTCTCTCAGCGTTTTCAGAATGGACTCTGGCACAACTGCAAAAGCTGAGCACAACTAAATTCATTACCACACTGCAGCTTTGCTTTGTGCGGTGCGTGCCTGCATTTGTATCTACGCATGTTAGTTTGTGTTTGGTTTGGTAATAATAATCCATGTTTCGCCCACAAATATACAGTCAATTCACTTTACAGTATATTCTGTGAAGCGCTTTGAGACGTCGATGAGATGTGAAAAGCGCTACAGTATATCAAATGCAAGGATTATTATATGATTATTATATCTCACAGTGCTGCATGGGATTTCACAGGATGTCCTCCTGACGTGAAAGGTGCTCTATAAGTGTAATTTTATTGTTTGTTGTTGTTCATTGTGAAGTGTAGTGACTGTGTACTTGTAGACAAAACGTGCCATCCAATTTGCACAACACAATGCCCCACAAATAGCTGTGAAGTGAGTGCCCACTTTTATCTGGGGATTGTCAGCCAGGGTATCAGGGGAAACTCAACGTCACCTCCAAATATGCAGTAGAGTGTTACCTAAGTCAATTTGAGTTTAAAATCCTGATATTGAGAAAGAAGGAAAAGACGAGTGCCCAGTGAATTAGATGACTCGTGGAAGGAACCTCTGATAGATAATTAGGCGGCCCTTGGGCAAAATCTATGTTCTTTCAACTCTGCAAATTGGGTTTGAACTGAGCTCGGATTGTTAGCAGAAGAATCTCTCTTTGGCAAGCGTGAGGATCGTGAGCAAAGTGACGTACCCAAAAATTCCCTCCGCCTCAGAAGAGCATTCTAGTTGTACAAGGTGTGACATTTCCATTTCCCTCGCCAGCCTTCCTTCTGTCTTGTCTGAGACCAAGTGCCTTTGTGATGCCAATTACTCACTGAATTGAGGGCTGTTGTGTGCTGGTTGCTACCCTGTGTCAGAGGCTCGCTGTGCAAACGGAATTTGTTGTTGTTGATTTTGGCTATTAAGAACCAGATTGAGGTGACCTCCAAAACACATTTGCCTTGCCTTTCCAACTTGCGTGACCAGGAACAAGAGAGACTCTCATTTATTTGGTCAGCTGGGTGTCTGACACATGTGGTAACTCATCACCATGTTTAAGAGTCTCAAACTAAGATGAGAATTCTATTCATCTCACCTACACATGGAAATCCCAGAGATACATTGTTGGAGTGGAATGGAATGCGCACTCTCTCTCCCTGGAGAGACACATCTTGTTTACCTAATCCCGGAAAGTATCAGGTACAGGTTGGTGAGAACCAGGGCTTGGAGGGACCCCAGAGTATGCGTTGTGGGGAACTGATGGAGTCTAACCTGTTAAAGCCACGTCGCTTGCTATTGACTGTCTAACCGTATGCGCAGCACATCTCAATCTAGTTTGTTTCCCCCCACCTGCACCCCCATTCCCATGTTTCATTCTACATATAATTGTGAAGAGACATGAGTGAGCAAGACTTGGTCCTGCAATGCCTATTATTGACCGTAAAACTAATCCAGAATAAAAAAAATCTCATTACAGTACATCGAAGTAGCAACAAAATAGCTTGAGACTCTGTAATCGAGTCCCCTGATCGACGTGCCTTGGCTTTATCTGCGTTGTGAACCACGGATTCATGTCTCGTACAGTTTTTGAACTATATTTACAGCTGCAGAAACTCAGTAACAACTTGCATCATCATCCTTGGCATAAGCAAAATGGTCAGAGACCAATGATGTGTTTTTCTTTAACTGACTCGGACATGGAGGGAGGAATTGGGAAGGTCGACAGGCAGAGCATTTGCATAGTCGAGCTGAGATGCAATGAAGGCTATATTAAATGCAGGGATTATTATTATTATTATTATAACATAGGAACAGGAAGTAGTAGGACATTCAGCCCCTTGAGCCTGTTCTGCCATCCATAATGATAATAATAATAATCCTTGTATTTGATATAGTGCCTTATCACGTCTTCTATTCATCATAAAGCGTTTCACTTAATGTACTGTAAAGTGAATGGACTTAATATTTGTGGATGAAACTCAGCTGCCAATTACCCACAGCCATGCCTCACCAACAGTCGTGGATTGAGTGACCAACTTATTATTGTTCCTTTTCTGGGGGAGTATTTTCAGGCGTGCGGAGTAAGGAAACTTGCTGAAAGATTTCAGCCTGACCTGCTTGGAATTGAACCCAGGTCTTTCACTTGCAAGTCGAGAGCTCAAACCAGTGAGCTACAGGATGCCAAGATCACGGGCGATCTGTACCTCCAATTACCTGCACTTGCCCCATATCCCTTTTAGTATCCTTAACTAAGAAAAACCTATCCACCTCAATCTTTGAATGAATTTGAATGGATGCAGCATTCACAGCCTTTTGGGGGAAGAGATAGAGAGAGGATAGATGAAGCTTGCCAGGAAATGTCACACTCGGATTAGGATTTGTGCAAATCTGAATGTTTCAAGAAAGCAATTTGTGCCATGGTCTGTGTAATTGCTTCATCCAGATTCAAATTCCTCCAAATTCAAATTAACTTTTACAAAAGGAAAGTTGGCAGAAACGATTTGTTTCACAAGCAACTGTTAAAGTGTGGTATTTAAGTGAAATTAACCAATGGATAGAGATAATTTTCCATTTGGTAAGTGCTGAAAATTATAATACTTAAAGGTAATTAATTACGTGATTGAGGCAGAAGTGAAATCGGGAACTTACTGTGGGAGCTTTTAGCTGGGAACATTTTTGGCATGGGGACGATAGTTTTTTTGTCGTCAGTCTGACGCATGTGGGAATCTATCACCCATGCTTCAATGTATTCAAACCAAACTGAGAATTCCATGCTTCCCACCTTCACATGGAAATTCCTGTGCTTCGGAATGGAATGGAATGCGCACTCTCTCTCTCTGGAAGGATGCATCCTACACTCAATTCACTTTACAGTATGTTCTTTGAAGCGCTTTGAGACGTCGATAAGATGTGAAAAGCACCATACCAAATGCAAATGCGAGGATTATTATCCTACTTACCTAGTTCCAGAGAGTATTAGGGTAGGTTGGCAGGAGCCAAGGTTTGGGGACCCCCAGAGTGCTTTACAACAATCATAACAACAACAACAACATTACATTTATAGAGCACCTTTCACGTTAGGAGGACATGCCAAGGCTCTGAACAGTCAGGGCTCAGGCCCCAAGCATGGCAGGGTAGGGGGAGGTGAGGGAAAGAGGTAGGAAGGCGGCTGAAGGCACGATCGAAAAGGAGGGTCTTGAGACCGGCCTTGAAGGAGGCAAAGGAGGAAGCGAGGTGAATGGACTGTAGGATGGAGTTCCAGAGTATGGGGACAGAGAGGCTGAAAGCCCAGCCACCGATGATAGGGCGGGTTGGGTGGGAGACATGGAGCAGACTGGAGCCCGCTGAACGGAGGAGGCGGGCAGGTAGGTAAGGAGTCAGCAGGTCGGAGAGATAGGAAGGGGCAAAACCATGGATTGCCTTGAAAATGAACACGAGGATTTTGAATTCGATCCTCTGGGGGATGGGGAGCCAATGAAGGCCGAGGGTGAGGGTGGCAGTGATGTGGTCGTGGAGCCTGGTGCGGGAAAGGACACGAGATGCAGAGTTCTGGATGATCTGCAGCTTGTGAAGGGCAGAGCTGAGAAGGCCGACGAGGAGGAAGTTTCCATAGTCAAGCCTTGACGTGACAAACGCATGGGTGAGGGTATTGGCAGCCTGAGGGGTGAGGCAGTGGCGGAGTCTGGCGATGTTACGGAGGTGGATAATGATAATCCTTGCATTAGATATTGTGCCTTATTTCATTGCTAAGGCATCTCAAGGCACTTCACAGAATATACGGTAAAGTGAATTGACTGGGTATTTTGTGTGGAGAAAAGTGGCAGCCAATTGCGCACAGCAGTGTCCCACAAACAGTCGTGGATTGCGGTCCAAATTAATAATATTATTATTTTATCATTTTAAACCCCAGTCTGGCATAAACCAGCGTATGTTAGTTACTTTTGTATATATTGAAAAGCATTGTAACTAAATGATTCTGGGTGGAACTACCTTACCCTGTGAGCCCCTTTCGCTGAAACATTGCAAATGGTCATAGTTATTCTGTGTTCCTGGCGTCGGCCTCAAAGCAGGCAGATTGTATTCTTTATCTTGATCAGACCTGGCCGGTATCTGCTTGCCCTGGCTTGATCCGTTGCCGCACTTTCAAGGTTCTGGAGTTTTTCGACGCTCACGTGTTCACCATCTCACTCAACCGAGAGAAACTTGCACTGGAGTCTTTAAAAGGTGCAAAAAGAGATTAAGCATCTGTTGTGTGCCAGAACCGTTTAAGGGAAGCGTTCAAGGGAAGTGGCCTATTAACATCCAGTTCAGGCAGCTTTGAGATGGCAATTGCACCAAATCAGGAATCCTGGATACTTCTGGGAGATTTGCGTTTAGTTATTCCCACTTTCTGGCGCTCCGAGACAGTGCCCTGCGTGACTAGCGCTCGAGATCCTCTCACTCGTCTATCACACCTTGGCAGCTCCATACTGTTCTGACCAGCTAGAGAACTTGCCATTGAGACCACAGAGTAGGTGGAAGCTGGGATTCAAACAGTGCACCACGTAATCTAGACGTCTCAAAGTGCTTCACATCATGTACTGTAAAGTGGACCGACTGTACTTTATGTGGGAGAACAGAGCAGCCAATGTCCCACCATCAGCCATGGAGTGAGTGAGTGAGTGACCAGTATTTTATTTGGTGGATTTGTTGGCCAGCACACCGGCAGAGAGAAACTCTTCTCTTTTCGGTGAGCGTTCATGGGTTTTTTAACGTCCAGGCAGGCGGAGCTCGGTTTCAATGTCTCATCTGAAGGGCGGCGCCGCCTCCGACAATGCAAAACACGCTCCCCCATCGATGCGTTGGGAGGGTGTGCTCTTTTATACTGTGTCCTCTGGACAAACCAGACGCGACACATAGGAACCAACAAGGGGAATAATGGGGCCACTGTTTGCGAGGACGTAACGTAATTAATGACTGAGCAGTTTATAATTGTAGAAATGCAATTAGGCAGCAGTGTGTGACAAGATCCCCCCCCCCACCCCAATACACACACACACACACACAAATGTCTGTGGTGTGATAGAAAGTATTAATACAGATGGTTCTCGTGAACTTACTACAGCTCAGTTATTGCACCAGACACGGCTCTGTTTTTTGAAGATCTGTAGACTACAAATGAGACACGCTTATTAACATGTTAAGCTCCTTATCCCTCTATGCCCTGCAGGCATATTGATGCTTGCCTTTACAAAATATTACAGTGTTTGAATTTATTGTTGAAATAAGGAGATCTGAGCTCTTGCATTTTTTTTACAGTCTTTTTATTTTCTGTGTGAAACTTGCCCAGTATATTTTACGGAAGCCAGCCAATCTACTCTTATGTTGTTCCTTCTTTTATATGTAATGCATTAGGGAGAGAGAGGGTTTAGCATGATTTCTGTGTTCCCATTGGGGAGCCAGTCTCTCTCTCACTCTCTTTCTCTCTCTCGCTTTCTTTCTCTCCCTCTTGGTTTACATATCTGGCTCATTTCAATCTGCAGACTCTTATTTAATTTGTCCCGGAAATCTGCCGAAAGCCTGTCCTATGTTTATTAACTGACATACTGCGCGCTTGTCGTTTGGTACGACTTGTAATCAGCCATTGACACAAATCCCAACCCTGGAAGCGCCTGGAATTTTACATTGCCTTCATCATGTCGGTCTTTTATCCTCTTTATGAAGCACGCCACTGTTCACTGTTCAAGCCTGCATCATGTTCCGTTGCCCTACCCGTCCCACCATCTCTGGGCGTGAGCTTTGAGCCATCTGCCCCGACCCTCTGGAACTCCATTCAGGAATTCCTCGGACTTGCTCCTGTTGATTCCCGCCTCATGACTTATTTATTTGACCGCGTCGCTGTCATCCCTCCCCCACCCTCCTCCCCCTCTCCCCACCCCAAGCGCTTTGAGACATCTTGAAGACATGATGAGACACTATGTCAAATACAAGGATTACTATTATTATTAGATCTTTATTTAGGAAGAACAGGTCTGTTAGATTATGGGGAGAGAGCTGGGCAGTGGGAATGAGTTGCTCTTTTCAAAGAGAAAAGAGAAACATCAAAGAGCTGGCCCATAGATGGGCCAAATGGCCTCGTTTTGTAGTATTATTGTGGAGCTCCTGTGGCTCAGTGGTTAGAGCACTTGTCTTGCAAGCTGGGGAGACCAAGCTGGGGAGACCTGTGTTCGAATCCAGGCAGGTCAGGGTGAAACCTTGGGCAAGTTTCCTTACTCCACACGCCTAATAATAATCCCTCCAAAAAAATCACAATAATAAAATTGGTCATTTCAATCCACGACTGTTTGTGGGACACTGATGTGCGCAATTGGCTGCCGCGATTCGCCCACAAATATATACAGTCAATTCACTTTACAGTATATTCTGTGAAGCGCTTTGGGACGTTGATAAAATGTGGAAAGCGCTATATCAAATGCAAGGATTATTATTATTACTACACAGCTCTGCACTGGAGGGTTAGTCTCAACTGGGTTGCTTGAGCTCACGACCTTCCAACTGAGTCAGGCACGGATGTTACATGGGAGTTGAAGTGGTAACTTTTCAATTTAATAGTCTGTCACCGGAGTTGCAGCAGCAAAAGTGTTAACAGCAGGTTGGTTATCAACCTCATCCATCAAGCTTATTTGCCTGAACCGGTAGCCTGCAGGTAAAGTCTGCTGACTAGAGATAGGCTGCATTATTCTGGCGAGCAACTCTGACGAGCTGTTTGAGCTGCCATCTTCTCTCACTCAGCCTGGATTTGCGATAAATCGATGCCAGCGAAATGTCAGCCGAACCCACTTCCCGTTTACCCCGGGATCCTGGCTTTCCATCTGCACAAAGTCGAGGGCTTCTCAATCACGGCACAACACGTGGGAGAACCCAGAAACAGCCGCAGTAAATCAAAGAGGCTGTCTTGTGAACATCATTTTATGTTTTTTTAACCCTGACCTTTATTTTTTCTGTTCACGTATAATAAAGCTTTACAGAAGCACGTGCGTCGTAAGCAAAAGGCCGCTCAAGTTACAGCTGCATATTGGAATAATAATAATAATCTTCATTCTTACATTTGACATAGTGCTTTTCACGTCTTCTAGACCTCTCAGAGCACTTCATTAAATATACTGTAAAGTGAATCGACCGCATTGTTGTGGGTGAAACGCGGCTGCCAATTGCTCACAACAATGTCCACAAACAGTCGTGGTTCAAGCCCCACATCGGAACTTTGAGGTCACAGTCTAGGCTGATGTTTCAATGAGGTGTTGGGGGAAGTCCAGCATTGAAGGCGGAAATCTCCGTGACATTAAATTTGGTTTTAAGGAGTCACAGAAAAGTTTGGCATTAGTATATTCATAATCCCTGCATTAGCTATTGCTATTAGCTCTTGTCACGTCTTCGAGAAGCATCAACCCGCTTCACAGAATAAACAGTAAAGTGGAGTGACTGTACATTTAGTATTTGAAACGCGGCAGCCAATAGCTAACCAGTTAATGGCTCGGCATTGAAACTCGGGAGGCACGGACTTTCTCTAGGTTTATGACTTCAATGCACTTGTGTTAATGCACACATGACGGGTCCTCAGTTATGACACTGTTTGTAACGAGAAGGGAGCCACCAATCCCCACCAAATAAAATTAGTTGCTCACTTCACTTTGGTGGTTGTTTATGAGGCATTTGAGATGTCCTCCCCACATGAAAGGCCGCTGTATCAATTGTAAGGATTTTTATCATCATCATCATCATCATCATCATTATTACTTGCGCTGTCGGTTAGGAAGGGAAAGAAGTTGAATGAAATAAGGCGCTGATTGTGAGTTAAACCTGCAAGTGATTCTTGTCAGCCAAAAGCACCCCATCCAGTGCTTTACGCTGACGCATCTTATTTGGCTACCAAAAGATATTTGACGAGCAGAGACAAGCGAGAGACTTGTGTAGAGTAAGTGTAATTAACCCAACTCTTTACCGATTACCTAAGAGAGGAGGGGAGGGAGCCCTAGTGGTTGAACTGTACACAGGATACGAGTGCATTAAACTTCTGGACGAACTGAGATGTACTGGTGGCATTTACGTCGCATTTGACATTTATCCTGCCAGCTCAGACATATGGGCTGTGTAAAGAGAGGCTTATATTTTATTCAGACAAGTGGTATTTATCAAAGAGCTCTGATTTTCTCCAGGCACTGCTGAGATTTATAAAGTTGGTAGTAGTCTCGCCTTCCGCTGCCCACTTATTCAGCACACTTCCCTCTGTTCAGACATTGTCCGAGTGTCTGAAGGAATCATATAAAGAGCGTTGACATTTCTCAGAATTTCTCAGGACATAAATATCAAAATACCATCTGTGCACAGTTGGCTGCCGCGTTTCGCCCACCAAATAGACAGTCAATTCATTGCACGGTATATGAAGCACTTTGAGATGTCTCGGAGAAGTGATGAGCTGCTCTATCAAATGCCAAGGATTATTATTATTGTTAGCATTATTACTTATCGAGTGTTGCAGCCTTCTGTGTTTTTAAGGGAACTAGAACGAAAGCAGAAGATGTTAAACATTTGGAGTAAACTTGCTGGTTGGGGCCTGGCATTCTGCCAAAGCACAGCTATTATGCTAAAGTGCTTATGAGATGGGGCTTGTTTATTTGAATATAATGCTAATATGCAGAGAGCCTGTTGCTACAACAAATGCACCTGGAGGTTATTGTTGAGACTGATGGCATTGTGCGCAATAAAGATGATTGAGCCTGCGTGTAATTGGACACTAAAGGTCATTACAAACTACATGGCGAATGCAAATTGTTAACTGGGATTCAACAGGTGGGAATGCAATTAAACCATTTTGTCAGATCAGTGAACAGAAGCTGTGGTGTTACAGCGTGGAGTGAGACGCTTGGCCCGTCAAGCCTTCACTGGTGTCTGTCTCCAGTTCAAACAACCCTGTTGGGAGTCCTGTAGCATATTGGTTAGAGCATTCGCCTCACGAGCGAGAGGAACTGGGTTCGATTCCCGGGCAGGGCGAAACCTTAGGCAAATGTCCTTACTCCACGTGCCTCTATTTACCTAGCTAAGCAGGAATCCAGTTGTTAGTCGACTGGCGGATTACTTTCCAGGAGTAATAAAGTTATAATAATATAATAATATATTATATATTATTAAAGATATAATAAAAATATAATAATAATTTTGTGACTCAATCCAGGACTTGTTTTTTTAGGACACCGCTGTGCGCAATTGGCTGCCGCGTTTCACCCACAAAGTGTGCAGCCAATTCACTTTCAAGCATATTCTGTGAAGCTCTTTGAAACGACTCAACTATGTGATAAGGCGCGTGCGAGAATCAAATGCAAAGATTATTATTATTGTATATTATTACTGTATGTATTACAACCCAAACTTACCCATGTGTTCGTTCTCCATCACCTCTGACATCACCCCTGCCTTCAAGCCTTCACGTAAATTTCTTTTTTATGCAATTGATGGACTTTTGGGACCAGGGTTTTGTGTCCTGTGCGAAGGAATATTTTGCAAGCTCCCCTTTCTTTAAGTGTTGTTTTGAAACATTTTAGAAACTAGTTTCTGATCTCACCCTGCAGTGCGACTTAATGTTTTATTGCATGTGTGGGAAGTGGCTCTGCGTGTCAGCTGAACCGTTAGCTATGCCAAGACCCCAGACATCTAAACCTCGGCTGCTCAGCCACTCAATACATAAATGCGCAAGAGAGAAAGTCTTTGTGGCAACAGCTTGATCCCAATTGGTTGTTTGTACGTTACGAGATCCTCAGACATGTTCTGAGTCTGACTACAACAAAGGCTGCCATCAATAGTCTTCATTAAAGCAGGGTACCCAGCCCAAGTCTGATATCGATTTTCTGAAGCTATCGTGGGTATCTGAGCTGGGCTGGGCTATTTGCATTTCAGCAATATCAGTGCAGCTCAGGGAAAAGAGAGAGAGGCAGAAAATTCCAGATTAATGACCAATATACAGCAGATTACTTATAATGTTTAGTATCAATGTGCATAATAACATTAATAATCTTCGCATTTGATATACCGTCGTGTCACATTACTGAGAAGTCCCGAAAACGCTTCCCAGATTATATGGTAAAGTGGAGTGACTGTGTCTTTTGTGGGTGAAAAACAGCTGCCTCCCCCCCCCCCCCCCCCCCCCACTCCCCGCTCCAAAACAAGAGTTCAATAATCTCTCCAAAATCACTCAAAAAACGACTTCTTTTGGGACACTGCTATGAGCGATTGGCTGCCGTGTTTCGTCCACAAAACACACAGTAACTACACCTTATGGTATATTCTGTGAAGTGCCTGTGAGACACCATGGGGTCGTGATAAGGCGCCATATAAAATGAGAGGACAATTAGTATAATAATAATGATAGTAATATTACACAACCTGATATAACATGCTGATAACACCAGCTCCTTCACCCCCACACTGATAAAATTGGACATTCACTTCATGACTTTGTGGGACACTGCTATGTAGAAAATTGGCTGCCACATTTGCCTAAAAAAGTACAGTCACTGCACTTATAAAATACATCTGGTGAAGTCCTTTGAGTTTCAATGGTGGTTGGTCCAGATGTGAATGTGCTGATGTCAACATGGAACATGTGATGACAGCATTGGTCGCGAGTGTTTGCTAAGAGTTCCGGCAATTGTCCAAACATGGTTCATTTATTAGCACATCATACAAAAGTGGTACAAGATGTGGACATGGTGCTGTTGGTAATACACAGTGATTTTATGCGGTGGATTTATCCATTCAGTTTAATGTTGTGATACTGTTGATTTTTATGTGAAGGAAAAGTCTTACGATAATCCTTGTAAGTATTTTGCTTTGAAATGTTCCTTTGAAGAATTTTGCTATTCCTGTCTGTGTTCTTGTTGCAGCGCTTAACGTGCCATCATTTTGTCCACAAAATATACAGTCAATTCACTTTACATTATCAAATCACAAAATACTCCAGATGCTGGAAATTTTTTCCTTTGTCTTCTTTTTCTGTCTTCTTTGTCTCCTTTGCCTTCCTTGTCCTGCCTCCCCCTCTCTAACATGTCATTAAAAACCTCTTCCTCCCAACAAGCCCCAGTTCTGCCTTTTATTCTGTGAAGCGCTTTGAGAATGTCTCGAGGACGTGATAAGAGCGCTATGTCAAATGCAAGGACTATTGTTTTATTGTTAGCTGCCCTTGCGTGTTTGGGTCTCTTAATTTATTTCAGTAATATCGTCCTGTGTAACCCATTGCCAAGTGGTTTGTTTTATTCTGTGATTGTACTCTACAGAAAGAAAGGCCATGGATAAATAAACCATTAGCTAAAGGATAGCACAGTATGAAATCAGATCCAGATGATGTATGAACTACTATTGTCAGAACTGAGAGCATGTTTCCAGGGCCTTCTGGTTTCCATTATTAGTTTTGGACGATGTGTGTCAGATTTTGAAATCCAGCTGTAATCATTCTTACTTCATAACTCAATCTAGTCGTTAAAAACAAATGTTTGCGCAGTGACCTTGTTCTGGAAATTATTGGGGGAGAGAAGCAATAGAAGAGAAACCGTCTCTGACCATGTGTAAACGATGTGTAAACCATTTGTTAACGATGTGCAAATCATATGTAAATTGTGTGTCCGTATAGAGGAAATTGCTACTCTTATGCAATTTGCAGAGGTTGACAAGGATTCATCAATTATGTGATTAACAATCAATCCTGTTCATAATACGCACACGTTTTTCATATGGTTTACCCAAGCGTGTGATTGTCCTTCCATGCAATATAGATGGTGGAACGAGAAAGAGGGTTGGATGAGATGAGAATGGAGAGTAGATGAGAATGGGGGAACGATGTAGTGTGTGACAGTGAAGGCAGAAAAGGGAAAGTATTCAATGAGAGAGGAGGATGATAGTGTGTGAGAGAGAGAGAGAGAGAGAGAGAGAGAGAGAGAGAGATGGGGTGAGGTGGGGGTGGGATTGATGGTGGGGGAGGGTGGGGAGTGCGAAAGAAGAGAAGGGCCAAAAGTACAGCTACGGAAAAACATCTGAAACCGTCTTCTAGAGGGAGAGAGCCAACTCTTCACAGCCTGAAACCAAGTGCAATTGAACATGCTGCAGTTTTGTGTAATAGTTAAGATCTCGAATCGTTTTCACAATGGACCGAGATCTTATCCTTGAAACTAGCTGTAGAGAGTGCTTGTAAATTACGCTTTGCTGGAGAATTACTGCATGTTAAAGCTCTGATTTAATCCAGCAGTTTTGCTTCTCCAAAAAGATAACATTCCTGTAAATTTCATTGGGCATTGACACAAACAATTTTTAACTCCACATCCAATTGGTTTTATTCTGTGACTGATAATCCCCAATAAAGAAACACTTTGAAAAATAAACCCTAAGGTTAAGGGGGTCATTATCTCTGAACAAAATGGAAAATAACTGCATGCAGTACATTTCACCAACACTTTTTCAGATGTTTTTCATAGAATCATGTAGCACATGAGGGAGGCCATTCGGCCCATCATATCTGTGCCGGCTCTCTGATAAGCGCTGTCTGAATCAACTCCCACTCCCCCGCGCTCTCCCCATCACCCTGCAAACTTGTTCTCCCCAAGTAATTATATAAACAATAAATTTCCCTGAAATTTATAAATTTCTATGGTGGAAAGGAATGGCCTTGTATTCATACATAGTATGTATTATCGAGTTCATGAATAGAGAATAATGTTTTATTTAGAAGGCTTTATATTGAATAAAAATGTAATATTGAACCCATTCAAGTGCAACCCACTCAGATTCCCTCCTTTTCTTAATTTTGCTTTTAAAAATATAAGATTTCACTGCAAATAATAATAATTTGGTCACTCAACCCATGACTGTTTGTGGGACACTGCTGTACTCAATTGGCTGCTGCGTTTTGCCCACAAAATATACAGGCAATTCACTTTACAGTTTATCCTGTGAAGCTCTTTGAGACATTGCAACGATGTGATAAGGTGCTTTATCAAATGTAAGCATTCTTATTATAATAGTAATAATACTAATAATAATCCTTGCATTTGATAGTAAGCGCTTGAGAAGCCATGATGTTGTGATGAGGCGCTGTATCAAAGTATTATTATACAGTGCCTTATCATGTAATTGGGATGTCTCAAAACAAAATATACTGTAAAGTGGATTGACCATGCATTCTGTGGGTGAAAGTTTCCTTTTTCAAATTGTGCAGTCTTACTACCATGCTCTTCAAAGCGCGAGAATATCATCAGCCAAATGCCAAACCTAAGCTGGAAGAGGTCATTTGAATTGAATGAATTGTTGAGCCTAATAAATCAGTTCCCCAGCAGTAAACTCAAGTTGATACCTCGAGTAACCTGGAGAGTGTGCCCACGTGCCTCTAATGTTGACTGTCTGTATCAATTTGATTTGCTTCCAAAAAATGGGTTTGGTTGCCTGTCAATTCCTCCCCATTCACCCGCTTTCCAGCCAATTTCATCAGCTTCACCATTCAAGAAACTCTCTTTGGATCAAATGAAGTAGAATAGACAGAACATCTACAATAGGATGGATGCTGCAGTAACTAATTCATGTTTGAATGGTTTGACGTTTAATAGGGAATCTGATGGATGCACACTGTGTCCTCGATGTGATAACGTCATCGTTCGTTTCATCCGTCAGGCATAATGTCCCATAACCGTCAACCATGAACCACACGGCTCTATTTGCCTAGCAGTACGTTGGAATCCAGTTGTCATTCGATTGACGGATCGCTTTCCAGTGGTGGGGTAGGAGTGGGTAATAATCCGTCCCCCAAATAATATGGTCACTCATTGTGGGACACTGCTGTGCGCAATTGCCTGTCTCCCCTCGCCCACAAAACATACAGTCCAATCACTTTATAGTACACTCTGTGATGCGCTTTGTGATGTCTCGAAGACGTGATAAGGCGCTATAGCAGCTGCAACCATTTTTATTATTATTATTATTATTATTATTTTCCTTTCGTGTAAATCTCGCAAATTAAACCCCAGGGTGTAACTCTAGCCTCGATGCATCTCTCGTCTCGACAAGACCTGCATTACATCGGAATGACTAAAGCTCTAGGGCGAGATATTGTGTGCCACTGAACTGTTGACCTTGCGTGGGATCCATTCTCTCCCTTATAAAACCCACTAGGTGTAGAGTTCCTCTGACCCGATTCACTGGCTGCTGACAGAACTCTGGCATTTGTTCCTGGTGGTGGTGCAGTAGAAATTCCACTGAAACGCCAGCACTGTTATGAAAAAAAATCGATAGGATGAAGCAGATGATCTTACACCTGGAGATGCAACAGCAACGCAGCGGCAGAGCTCACTCTGTTTCTAATTGACAGAGTGTCTCTGCTGGCTTGTGCCGCCGTTTAACTCCTGTTCAAGTTGCTCTCGTCACATCCTTCAGTCGTTCCACCCGGCTGATTTTATAATCCGCCGCCAACATCAAATGCTTTGATGGCTCCACGTGTCCTGCAGTTCGGTGGGTTGGAGCACTCGCCTCTCAAGTGAATGTACCTGGGTTCGATACCCAGGTGGTACAAAACCTTAGAAAAGTTTCCGTACTCCACAGGCCTTTGTTTCCCTAGCGGGAAGTAGGGACTGTGTTTGTTAATCGATTGGCTGTAATAATCTCTCCAAAAAATAATAATAGATTGGCCGGACACTGCTGTGTGCAATTGATGGCTGCATTTTGCCCACAGAATATACAGTCACTACACTTTACAGTATATCCCGTGAGGTTCTTTGAGATATCTTGAAGATGTGATAAGGTTCAATATCAAATGCAAGGATTATGATTATTATTATTATTATTATCGCTTGTCAGGATGTGTGGGGTGGAATGGACACATTACGCTATCAATATTGTGTGCTTGTTTGTACCATTTCTAAATATTCTGCTTGCCGTATGGACCGCCGATTTTAACATCACATCCCATAATAATTCTCGCCGAGAACGAGTGGGAAGAAACATAAAACCAATTCGATGGAGTGATGGGGAGTGGGGGTGGTGGGGGGGTGGAGTGAAACGCTGGTCCGTGCTCTGGGATTCAGACGCTGCTGTGGTAACAGGATATGTCTGCATTGTGCTCCCAAAATTGATAAATATTCTTGTTTATCAGCTGCCCCCTTTACACTGCAGCTTGAGATCTGTGCAGCTTCAGAAAGTGCACTGTTCAATTCAATGAAGGCGTTGAGACTCATTTCTCTGTCAATGTCAGATCCAGTTGAAACGACCTGTTGTAAACTGGAGAGAGCAACTCTTCTACTTATTCTGAATAAGCCCTTTGATGTGGGCTTGGGTTCGGGGAGAGAGGGGAAGCAAATCATTTTTGTTGAGATACAATAATAATAGTCCCTGCATTTGACTTAGCACCTTATCATGTTTTCAAGACACCTCCAAGCACTTCCCAGAATATACTGTAAAGTGAGCATGACTGTGTATTTTGTGGGTGAAATATGGCAAGTCAATTGTGCACTTCATAGAATCATAGAGATTTACGGTACATGGGAGGTAATTCAGCCCATAGAGTCTGCACTGGCTCTGAGAGCAAGCAATGTATTCAATCACACTGTCCAGCCCTATCCCCATAGCCCTACAAACCTCTATCCATCATATACCTGTCTACATCTCTATTGAAACTTCCAAAGGACTCTGTCTATAACATCTTACATGACTGGAATTCCATATGTACTACTACTGTACTAATAATAATCCTTGCATTTGATATAGCGTCTTTTACATCTTATCAACGTCTCAATATCCCAACCACTGGGAAAGAACAGGGAATTGGGATCATTTAGCTTCACTCGTGCCCTCTGACTGGCTGAAAGGCTTCCTTTTGAACTGTAGATTCTGTGGCACAAATTGGTCATTCAATTCACGACCGTTTGTGGGTCATTGCTGTGTATCAATTGGCTTCCACGTCTGCTTAAAAGATATGGAGTCACTGCACATTATAGCGCTTGAAAACCTTTTGACAACCATGTGAAATGTAAGGATTATTACTAGTAGAAACCATTTGGTACGACATCTCTGCATAATTCCATTTCCCCTCCTGTTCCTCCTATGGCTTAGTATTTACACTTACCCAGTCTATCTCTCTTGTGAACGCCTCAATCGATTATGGTTCTTTGGTGTTCTAACAATTCAATTCCAAATTTTTACAAATGCCCAATTGATTTGGTTTGCTATTGACCAGGACAACAGAAGAAACTCCTGTATCTTTTTGAACAATGTCACAGGATTGTTACTGTCCACTGAGTAGGCAGAGGTTGTCAAGTTTTATGTTGTTTTTATTAAAGGCTTGTAAATGCTTTAATGTAATAAAAGTCAGATGTTCTGTAGCTGCATTCTCCCACAATTTTATATCCGAAAAAAAATCAATGGTCTTCAAGAATGATGGAAGATCTGAGAGGAAAAGAAGATGGATTCAGAGCTGTCCTGTTGTGACCTCGTAACAAGTTAAATCTGTCATATTGCTGTCATGGCATATGCCCTGTCTGAAGTATGGCTTGATACGAATGAAGTATTTCTGTTAAAAAAAAGTTCTTCCCCATGCAATAAGCTATGACATTTATTAAACCAACCCCAGCGCACACAAAAAACTTTGTGCGGTGAAAGGTAGCACTTTCAGGTCAAGTATTAAACAGCTATCACCTTTACAGCCCCCCTAACAATATCAGTCTAGGTATAATAATAATAATATAACAATAATATAAGACAATGGGAATCTTACATAAGGTGGACAGGGAAAGATTATTTCTAGGATGGGGTGAGGGGTCTGGAACCAGAGACTGTAGTTTTAAATCGGAACTAGGGGGACCAGAATGGAGATTAGGAGGAATGCTTCCACACGCAGAGTGATGGGAGTGTGGAATTCTCTGCCACAGTCAGTTGTTAGGACAGCAATTACGTGCACTGTCGAAAACATCGGGAGAGACACCTTTTTAAGAGAATAGAGTTGAGGGATATGGGTGACGAGGTATAGGATCTAGCAACCTCTTGTGGAATCTAGACACCACTCAGGCTGGATGGGCCAAATGTCTTGTTTCTGAGCTGTACCTTCTATGAATCTAAAAGATTGTGTGAGTCCTCAAGTGTTGCTTACCGTGCAGATAAGCAGGTTATCTCCTCTTGGCTCTTCAGACTCATCTCCTTCCCTAACCCTAACCCCTCCCCCCCATCCACACCAAAGCTTTGCCTGTTTGCTTTTTATTGATGGGTAGTGATAATGATAATAAGAATCCTGACGTTTGATATAGCACCTTATTACATTGAGTGGTTTTTTCTGTGATGTCTGATGTATTTATAGGCAACCACAGCAACCAATCTCCGCACAGCCACGTCCCACAAATAGTCATGAAGTGAGTAACCAATTTTACCCGAGATCTTTAACATCTGCCTTCCCTGTACAGTCACAAACGGGACTTTAATGTTTCATCTGTAGGACAGCTCCTCTGGCAGTGCAACCCTCTCCCAACACTGAACGGAAGTCAGCCAGGACTGCATGCAAGTTCCAAATCCTGTTGGCTTAAACCCACAGCCTTCTGACTCAGAGGTGAGAGTGCTACCAACTGAAGAGTAGTGACTGTGGTTACTGAGCGCAGTGGGCCAGTGTTCCTCAATGATCGATTTGCGAATGAGCGCCTTTCTATGATCACCTCTTGCACAATCCGTTCAGAGATGACTTCAGATTGAGTTACCTGACCAGGAGTATTTACTGATGGCCCCGTCACCTTCTAGGAATGTACTGAGCTGGCCCCAACTCTGGGAAGGGTTGTGAAATATTGATGTAGGTTAACACGGTGGTCAATCTCCGTCAAACAGCCAGGAGATGAACGGCCAAGTTGCCTTCATTTCCTGCTGGGTACGGATGAGGCAGGAACTTAGAGCAGGATAGTGGGAACACTCCCTTTCCTTCCAATTTCTACTGCTGAAGGTATCAAAGGGACATGGAGCAAAGGCAGATTACTGTAGTTGAGGTGTGGATCCAGCCATGATCTAATACAATGGCGGAACGGGATCGAGGGGCTGAATGACCTCCTCCTGTTCCTATGAGAAGCACAATGTATCCACTGTAGACTAATGCATTATTTGGGTTTAGAGTCAGATTTTAACAAAGTCAGATTTCAGACCAGTCTTTTTAATGGGAGTGGCCAGGCACAGGGAGGGGAGCAGAAGAGATAATAATAATCCTTACATTTGATGTAGTGCCTCATTGTGTCTTTGAGACGTCTCAAAACGCTTCCCAGGATTTACAGTAATGTGTTGTGACTGTGTGTTTTGTGGACAAATGACAATGAAAGTGATGGCGCTGCCACCTTTTACTTGAAGCAATATAGGAATGAGAAGTCATTCCCACCCTCCCCCATTGGATAAAGCTAGATTAGAGGTGCAGTGAAAACGTACTGTGAAGTTTGTCTGATATTCAGCTCCTAATAGGTCACCACAGCAGAAAGGCTTTGAGAGGATCCCAGTGGCAGGATTTGTGGTATTTGAATCATGTTAACCTTTGAAAGCAGCAGCCCTCCACATTGTTCTCTATCCTCTGGGTCCTGTGATACACGTCCGCTTGTCTGCCCTTCACGCCGATATTACTTCAGGAAGATTTTGGGTAACAGAGCTAATTAAACAATCTAACACCCCCCACCCCCCACCACTCCCCCTCCCATCCATCTCCTCTGTGCCTGTATCTATTGCCTCACATTTCCATGTTCAATGTTTGTAAGAGAAGCAATACGTGGCAACAAACTTACTTCAACCCCAACTGAGCTACAGGATTCCTCCAACTAAATGCAAGCTGTTCCTTCTGTTGTAAACCTTGTGTCACTTACTTATATTTCACCATAATATACACAGCTAACTACACTTCACAATATATTCTGTTAAGTGCTTTGAGACATCTCAATCATGTGATATCAAATACTGTACAAGGATTATTATTGTTATTGGTGTTAATAAGATAGGATTTCAATGCATTAGTTTCAATGCAACTACTTAAAACGGTCTTTTTCAAGCTGTTGGTAAATTTTCAACCTCTCCTCTTCCAATCATTCCCCGCCACTCCCCTCCCCCACACAAATACACAGTCAATTCACTTTACAATACATTTTGTGAAGCGCTTTAAGGCGTCTCAACAACTTGTTAAGGCGCTATATGTAATGCAAGTATTATTATTATTACTACAATTATTATTATCCTCATGCTAACTCTTACCAGGCCATAGTTCCATGGGTGATGATTTTATTTTATTTAGGTGCTTTGAGCTTGTTGTTAGTCTGAGGTCCTGCCTGCCTGTTCAGGTGGACCACAAAGATCTCATAGCACTTTTGAAAAGAAAAGAGAGTTTATCCTGGTATTTTGCCCCTCCGGATAATAAAAAAAGGTCATGTTTTTTCTGGGTTATTGCAGTGCGCGAGTCGGTTGCCACACTCACCTAACAAGTAGACTGGAAAATATCTGAAGCATTTTGAGATGTCTTGATGGTATGACAATAACAACAATAGAAAATCCTTGCATTCAATGCAGCACTTTCATGTCAGGAGGGTTTCTCAAAGCACTTCGTAGAATTTACTGTCAAGTGAAGTGACTGTGTGACTTGTTGGTGAATGCGGCCGCCAAATTGGCACACAGTAATGCCATAATCAGCCTTGAAGTGAAGGCCCAATTAATCTTTTAGCAATTAATAGTACAATGAGAAACAGCCTGCATTCAGGCTCTCACAAAGAGACCAGGCGAAAGGAACCGGTCTGGGCAAACCTGATTAACTCTCAATGTTAAAGTAATAATGTTTGTCCAGTAAAAGGTCCGTTATACGCAAACACTGAGCGTGTTCACCTCGTTTATCACAGGCGGTGCACTGGCATTGTTAACAGTATCAGCTTTCCACAGAATGTCCGCTTAAAGGTCAGGTCACGTTCTAGGAAACATTAGGGAGACTTCAGCACAGCAGAGTCGCGTAGAACATCATAGCGTGTGCCATCCAGGTCGTGGGTCAGGAGTGTTTCAACCTTACAAGCCTGGAAAGATTTCATCTGCTCGCTGTCTCAGAGACTGACCACAGGTGGGAGAGGGGGGGAGGATGGAAAAATACGTTCCTCGGGAAATCAGAAGTTCCACTCCTGCCTGTGATCTCTTGGCTCAGTCAGTTTCACTCTCAGCTCAGCATCAGAAACCACGTGGGTTCAAGCCGAAAGTTAGACTTTTGAGATAATAATAATAATAATATTTGATATTGTGCTTTGTCACGTCATTGAGCCGTTTCAAAGCAATGCATGGAATATTCTATAAAATGGATTGAATGTATATTTTGAGTGGAAAATGCAGCAGCTAATTGCGCACAGCAGTGTCCTACAAACAGTTGATTGAGTGACTATTATTTTTTAACAACAACAACACAATTACATTACCTTTCACATCTGGAGGACATCCCAAACCGCTGGTTTAGAGATTATTACCCACGGAAAACGATCTGCCAATCGACTAAAAATCAGGTGCCTACTTACTGCTAGGCAAATGAGACATGAGGAGTAAGGAAATTTGCCTGAGGTTTCATCCTGCCCAGGAATCAAACCCAAATCCTCTTGCTTGCTATTGAGTATGCTAACCAATATGCTACAGGACTCCATCACGGTTTGGGCTGTTATTTTGTGCAATGCCAGAGTGGGGAGGGTGGATGGAGGCGGAGATGTGAGGGAGTGAATGCTGCGTTGTTGGAAGTACCATCCTTTGGGTCCTCACATTGACGTCCCATTTGTCTGTTCAGTTGGATATTATGGCATTATCGAAAAAGAGAAGGGAGTTCCTGCCAGTGACCTGGACAAGAATCCCTGAGATAAATTAATCATTCAGTTCATGGCTGTAGATCACATTGAGCACAACTTATGAGCACCAGTGTGAGACCTACTTTTCATTTGCTTATCAAGGATCCATGTTTGAAATTGACTGTGGTACTAGAACATACAGTTCTGGCTAACAATCCCCTAGAGAAAATTGGCATGGTTGCGGATGGGACGTTGCTGTGTGCAAATTGGCTGCCATATTCATTGACAAACCACTTCACAGTAAATTCTGTGAAGAGCTTGGAGACGTCCTCCTCACACGAAAGGCACTATTTCAAAACATAAGGGGTTTATTTAGTGAATGGCACAAGAATTAGACAATTAGAAAGCACGAGAAATCTGCAGGGGACCTGCGCTGAGTAGTTGAATCCGTTGAATGCCTGATTAATTGGCTGGGCGTTTGGCTCCAAGTGTTTACTTTTCCTTTTTCCTCAGTAGAATCTGTAAGAGATTTTGGGATTGCTGCAGATTCGTTGCCTCTTCTATCTTGCCTCTGGCTGCCATTGCATGGCTCACAATCACAGCACTGCTTGCCCAGTCTGCAGGACTACTTGTGTATGCATAACCTGTTGTACAGCCAACCTGCCAAATCCCCTGCAGCTCGGAAGGGGTCTCAAATGTTTGTGGTTCTTTCAGGATCAGTAACTAGAACCACTTATCTTCCAACGTGAAGGAGAGAAGACGTGGCCATATGTTACTTGGAATTAATCATCATCAGTGTTGTTAGTAGTCAAGCCCCATTTTTTTTTGTGTGTGGCTCTGTTTGGAAATCTTTTCATTAAATGAAGAGATCTCCATGCACAGGGTTGGAATTAATTCTCCAGTGCACAATTCTCCTGTGATCAATTTGCTGGACTGTTTGAAGTGTTGGATGAGTATGAAGGTTGGGCCCCCAGCAGTAAGCCAGTGCCGAGGTTCAAGCAGTTCAAGTTGTTGTCGCAGGCATTTCCAGGTCCATTGTGGAAAACTATCAATAACTGGGCTCAAGCATTTGTATTTGGTCAGCCCTGGTGTCTTGTCATGACACATGCAGGAATCTTTAAACACTTTTAAAGGCTATCCAAACCACCATTGAGAGCTCCATGTAGGAGGCATGCTGCCTACACATGGGAATATCCCTTGTGTCAGACATTGGAGTGCATGCCTTCTACCCGAAGGGACACATCCTACTTATAAAAATAATAATCCTTTCATTTGATGCAGCTCCTTGTCACATCGTTGAGATGTTTCAAAGCGCCTCCCAAAATATATTGTAAAGTGACTTGACTGTGATATGTGGATGAAAGGCGGTAGCGCATGGCAGTGTCCCACAAAGAGCTGTGGATTGAGTGAGCAAATTATTATTATATTTTTTGGAAGTATTATGACCCCTGGAGTGTGACCCTCCAATCGACTAACCAGTATTCCTGCTTAGTGCTAAGTATACAGAGGCATGTGGACTAAGGAAAGTTGCCTAAGAATTATTATTATTATCTGTCCTTAAGTCCCATCTCAAAACCTACCAATGGAGTTTTCCCTCCTTCCACACTCCTCTTTCCCTTGCTTGGCAGCCAACCCCATCCATTTGAAAACCCTCGAAGAAATTAACCGAGTGCGAAGGATACTATTTACTGTAAATACAAATTGTTGTTTGTGTGTCAAGTTGTGCAATCCTTGACAAAGAGCATCTTCCTCTTTTATCTCTTCATTCTGAAGAGGATGGTATTGCTAATACGAGGAGACCAAGTGAAACTGCTAAGCTACTTGCTGCAGAGCAGATTGGGTATTATTAAAACAAGTGTTTGAGTTTTTTGAGCCAAATAGTTCCCTAGATAATCAGGTTTTCTCTTGACAATCAAACCATTATTGGTTTCTTGGGCAATTAAGGTGACACTGAGCCAATGAACCACTTTACTTTGCATTCATTTGATATAGTGCCATATCACGTCTTCGAGATGTCTCAAAGTGCTTCACAGAATAAACTGTAAAGTGAATTGACTATATGATTTGTGGGCAAAACACGACAGCCAATTGTACATAGCAGTGTCTCACAAACGGTCGTGGAATGAGTTACATTACAGTGATCCTCTCAGTAACTTCCCGATAATACTATAGGAATAAAAGAGTGCATCAGGCTGGCTCAGTTGGTAGCAGCACTCTTGAGTCTGGGCTAAAATATTTCATGGGTTCAACCACCCATGTTGGGACTTGAACTCATAACTTTAAGTATATATTTATGTTGCACTGTTGCATTGTCGGAGGTGCTGTCCTTTGGACTGAGATGTTAACCCAAGATAGAGTACGCTTGTTCACATTCAGGTGGATGTTAAAGACACTTTGACACTATTTGAATAAGAGAAGGACATTTCTCTTGTGTCCTGACCAACAGAGCTCTGGATTGATTGACGCTTCACTTTATAGCTGTTTTGTAGGACCTGGCTGGTGCAAATGATTGTTGTGTTTACACAGTCACTATATGTGACAATAATGATTTGTGAAGCTCTTTGAGTTGTTTTGCCATGATAAGACACAGTTTGCCTACAAAATATAGAGTCAATTCACTTTACAGTAGACACAACAAAGCACTTTGAGACATCTAGAAGATACGTGATGAGGCTATATCAAATGCCAGGATTATTATTATTAAAATGGGATTATTTTATTCCTTCTTTTCCTCCTTCGTCTATATGGTCTCCATTTGCACCCAATCATATTGTGTAGGATCAAGGTCTTTCGGTTTCCATTCTGAAGCCTGCCATTTTACTTACTTAATAGAAGCACTCTGCAAACCATCTAGGCAAATGTATTTGTAATTGCTCCCTCCATTAACCTTCCCATCTCTAATTATTTTTGCCGTTATCTACTTAAAGGCCACAGTGCAATAGTTTCTGCAGATGAAGCCTCATTACGTCGATTGTCACCCATGAAATACTGATCAGCTGTGGAGCAGGGCAAAGATAATGAGGATATTCACATGTCCACTGCATTAGTGATGCCACAGTGTGGCTATCCAGAATTTTATTCACAAGATCACAAGATTAGTTTGGGTGAAGAAGGTCCTTTGGGCCATCTGATTTCATTCCTCCATGACACCCATCATCACCATCAACATCATCAAGCTATTTTTTTGTAACAAGTCACAGTTCCCTGGTTTCAAGCATCTTTCCCTGCAACTCTCTTCCCTTAGTTAATCATCCTCTGGGTAAAGAAATACTTCCTGGTATTCCTCCATCCTGAAGTTTCAACTCTAAACCTATCTCCTCTTGTTCTACTGCCTTGGTTCCACCCTAAATTTTTCTTCTGGATTTACCTTTTCAATCCTATTTAAAATGTTATGTACATCAATACGATCCCCCTGTGCTCTTATAGGGACGTATCTAGGCAATAACAACAACTTGAACATATATAGTGCCTTTCCTGCAGCGTAGTGCCCCAGACATAGTGGAGGACAGAGGAGTAGGGATTGGGGGAGAATGGAGAGATAAGGGGTGCCAGGGAGTAGTTTCATACAAATAGTAGTTATTTACCTGTATTGGAAGCCCCTGAACGGCTCACATTGTTTTTATGGTAGACAAAGCCCCTCAATGGTAAACTCAACTGCTACCAGTATTCAGTAACTCACTAATTCCTTTTGCATTTATTCCATAGTTTGCCAAGCATTTTGGAACAATTTATACCCCAGTTCAGCAATCCCCACAGAAGAAGCCGAGTATAGCATTGTCTAATGGGCCGTTACTAATGCCTTTGTGCTCACAAGAAAGACCTTCAAAATTAGCTGTTCACATTGAAGAGAGAACATTGGCAGTTCACTGCTAACAATGCAATATAGTCTTTAACATTTACGTGGGTTTACTCTACGGTCTGGAGGTATGGTTAATGCCCTAGATTCTGGAATCCTTTTCATTGAAAAAACTGGGAGGGAAGTTGATGGGGGTTGATGATCAACTGCTGTAGGACTCCAGGGTATCATACATATAAGGTATATTAAGTTAAGATAAGTTAAGGGGGACATCTTGTTACAATCACCTACAAGGTATGGACTTGTTTGAGTTGGGCGCAAGTCATGTTTTTTTACCCAGAGAGTAATTAACGGAACAGGTTACCAGGGAGTGTTAACAGGTTGAGGCTAGGACATCAGGTATAATGCGGTGATGGGATGATGCCAGGGTGGGTATATTGGATGCTTAACAGCAAATGGCTTGAAAGACCTTCTTCATCTGAATCCCTTTCATGATCTTGCAAACCTTATCCTTGTGAGAATACCTCGTAGTGCATCATCTTCCCATCCCACACCATTCATTATATGGTCCAATACAGCTGTGGTGGCCTTTTGCCCACAAAATATAAAATTCACTTTAGTCTATTCTGTGAAGCGTTTTGAGATGTTTTTATGATGTGATCAGGTGCAATATCAAATACAATGGATTATTATTATTATAACTGTTAATTACCACAAACTTCATGGCTCTTGATGGAACCTTGCGGTGTATTAGTTTGGCTACAAATACGCAGTCACTGCACTTCCCAACAATATCCTGTGAAGTACTTCGATGCTACAAATGTTGACGTTACAAATTTTCTATCAAAAGTCAGGATGATTGAAATATAGTTAACGCACAGTTCTGTACGGACACTTGCCTTCAAGAGAAGCTAGTCTGAAACAGCCCCAAACTCTTTGAAGTTTTCACCCTGAAAAGTTTGCAGAGAGAGAAACTTCAATCCCATCAATCTGAGCTACATTGAAATCCAGAACCCTGGAGATAGATAGTCTTGATGCAAAACAGATGCAGAAGGCAAAGGGGTTTCCTTTGATTGATGTCACCCAGAGCACCTGCAACCAAACCTAAATGAATGAATCCAGAGCATTATGAAGATTCCCTATGACTGTGAATTTTTGATAAGAGCCCCCAGGCTTTATGAACAAGTATTATCAATCTCTCTCCCCACTCCCCCTTACAGGGAGGAAGAGTAACATAATGTGTCTCATTTTGTCATAATGGACTCACACACAAACGAGTTGATGATAGTTTCTCCGACTTAACTTTTGTAGAGACTATGTCTCAGTCAGAAAGGGAAAGAGACGACAGATTAAGTTGACTGTGATCAATTGGATGTAAACCAAAGTCTCGTTAAACACACATGGCCCCTGTATCAGTCCTAGCCAACAATCCTCTCGGTAAATCGATCACTCACTCCGCAGCCATTGGTGGGCCATTTATTTTGGTGCGCAAATTGCCTGGGGGCTTACCCACAAAATGTACTGTCACTCCACTTTACAGAAACATTGAAGTGTTGTAAATCGGAGGAAAAATGTCACTCCTGAGGCTGTGTTTGTTCAAATTTGGCTTCAGTGTGGATTAGCGAGCCTCTCTGTGGTGCAGATGTATTAGTGTTCTCCCATCTGAAGATTAGGCCCTGTGATACCATTCCTCTTGTTTATTAAGATACAGTTACCAGTTGCTCACTGGGTAATTGCACGGGCAGCATGTATTATGGATACATTAATAATTGGATAGCAATGAGTTGCGAGGAGACTACAGACTGAGTGAGTTTAGATCGCATTGTGCACCTGGAGTCCATTACAACCTCGCTCTCTGCATCCACATTGTAAATACCGCCTGGTATAATTATATGCTTGTTGATTTGCAAATAAAATATTTAATGCTTTCGTAGCCCGTTTGAATGTTGTGGCTCTGGCTTGACGTCCATTGTGTCAATAATAATCCTTGCATTTAAAAAAGTACCTTTCATTTTGGGAGGACACCTCAAAGCATTTCTCCGGATCGCTGGATGTAAAGTCCGGTAGCATAGTTGTTAGTGCTCTCGCAAACAAGAGGACCTGGGTTTGATTCCCAAGCAGAGCAAACCTTAGATAAGTTTCCATACTCCATATGCCACTGTTTGCTCACCAGTAAGTAGGAACCCGGTTGTCAGTCGATTGGCAGATTGCTTTCCGTGAGTTATAAACCCCTCAAAAAGAAAGTATGAATAATTTGGTCATTCAGTCCTCATTTCTCCCCACAAAATACACAGTCAATTCATTTTGTTGTATATTCTGTGAAGCGCTTTGAGAGATCTCAATGACGTGGTAAGTCTCTGTATCAAATGCAAGGATTATTATTATTTTGTTATTGAAATGTACAAACGTGACTATGCATCTTTGCAGGCAAACCTAAATGTCAATCCTGTGAGCAGCAGGAGGATGAAAGGGACACATTTATTAAATTTAACCCCACTTTATTTGTGATCTTTGTAGATCTTTCTCCTGGGCATGCGGTAGGGTCCATAATGGGGGAATTCAGTATGTTAATAACAATAATAATCCTTGCGTTTGATATGGTACTTTATCACTTTATCTAGTGATAAAGTCTCTACTTTTTCACTTGAGACGTCTCCAAGCGCTTCACAGAATATACTGTTTTGCCCATAAATATACAGTCAATTCACTTTACAGTATATCCTGTGAAGCGCTTTGAGACATCTAGAAGATGTGAAAAGCGCTATATCAAATGCAAGGCTTATTATTTATTATTAAAGTGAGTTGACTGTATAATTTGTGGCCGAAATGCAGCAGGCATCCCATTGTTCTGCGGAAGGAGGGAGTTTTGATGAGCCAAGTAGGTTTCTATAGTTCTCTTGACCTTTCCAGCAATAGAGCAGGGACTTTCATCTGATCAGCTTGATTTAAACAGATTTCTGAGAGGTAAAAGGATGGTGTATTAACCTATTGCACCAACCTGGCTCTTCTGCTGCCTCTGTGGAAGAGTTAAGTCTGTAATAACTCAGTGCTCACTGACGAGTATATTACCCTGGGGCGAGACATAGCTCAGTCGTTTGAGTATCTTAATCGCATAGAGTGGTTTCCTTAAAAAATTGAAAAAAACATTGAATACATATTGCAATCGATCATTGGCTGGGCTATCACGGAACGAGAGTTGCTTGTCTTAGCCACGTGACTGATTGACACAATAATAAACAGTACATTGCACTAAAGATCAATCAAAGAACATAATGCAACTAGGATCACTGAAACAGCGGGTCCAGATCTCAATAATATCCTGGCTTTACTCTGTGGAGCCACTAATCTTTTAGCCAGCTCATCAACATCTGTCAATTATATTTGGGTATCCGAACAGTTTTTCTATAAAGGGAGATTACACAAATGGGGCATGGAATATGGTAAGTAGGACACTGTCTACCCCATTCGTCTACAAAATACGGTCATTAAACTTTACAGTAAATTCTGATGTTTTTCCTCCACTCTTATCTTCAGTGCTGAGGGTTGCAGCCAGGCTCCCAATCTGACCCATTGGTATTCTTGATTGTACTGAAGTACTCAACGGTTAGACATACGGACAACCGATTAAACTGCACAGCCCTGCGTCTTGAGTGGTACATTTTTATTTTATTTGGGGGATTGTTGGCCAGTACACCGGGAGAGAGAGGGCATCTGTCTTCTCTTTTCGAATAGAGACGCGGGATCTTTAACATGCCCCTGAGCAGACAGACTATATGGTCACCCCCCATCTCCTCGTGCTTCCTTGCTCAGCATCCAACCCTGCCACTGTGAAGTGCTCCAAGATGTTATCCTGTGTGAAAGGCATTGTGTAAATTTAAGTTGTTGACCAAATACCCTCAATCACTTTCCTCTTTTTCTCTTGCTTTCCACCTTGCTGGGTGCCCAGGCCAACAATATATGGATTGATATCAAATAGAAGGATTATTAAATTAGAATTTTATCCCCAACCTTTCATCAGGGCAATAGGGTGTGATTGTCGATGGGTATTTTGTACTGTCAGGGAGATCAAGGGCAAAGGTGATTTTATTTTAATAATAATAAGGTTTCTATTTGATAACCACAGGCCATAAGCTAAGATAAAAGCTGAGGATGGAACAGTTCAGACTGATGCCTTTGATGCTTGCTTTTAAAGGACGCGTTTGCCTGGTTTCAATGTTTCTTTAATCCAATATTTCAACAATTGTGTTGGGGAAAATGTTGCACAGTTGAGCAGAGCATTTCAGGAATAATGTTGATGACTTACTTTTGGCATTTCTTACCATAACAACAATGACCACGATGACGACAACAGCAACAGCTTGCATTTATATAGCTGGGGGCGTCTCAGAGCGCTTAACAATGGCAGAGCGCGAGGCAGAGCCAGAGCGAGGGGGAAGGTGACCGCAAGAGCCGTCTTCGGAGAAAGGTCTTCAGGCGCGACCAGAAGAAGGGGAAGAAGGGGCAGGTTTCTAAATATTGGCAAACTTTGAAATCCGGGAAGTGCGTGGGCCCAACTGTGCCGGAATATCAAGGTTTTACTGTAAAGAAAAATTAAATATTCTATGAACGTAATAATCTTGGAGGGATTTCAAGCAAAGTGCTGTGCGCAATTGGCTGCCGCGTTTTGCCCACAAAACACACAGGCACTACACTTTATAGTATATTCTGTGAAGCGCTTCGAGACGTCTCCACAACATGATAAGGCGTTGTATCAAATGCAAGGATTATTATTGTTATTGTTAGTGGTCAAATGGAGCACAACGCTGGCAGAGAATTTTTGACCCCAGTCTTTTGAACCCAAAGAAAAAGAAAATATAACATTAACCCTTACATTTGGTACAGCACCATGGCATGTCCTGCCGACGTGAAAGATGCTCTATAAATGTAATTTTGTGTGTTTAGTGCCTTGGCACGTCATTGAGATATCTCACGGTCCTTTGCAGGATTTACTGTAAAGTGTAATTAGTGTGTATTTTCCAAGTGAATGCAGCAGCCAATTTGCACATAGCAAAATCCATGAATTGAATGACCAGTATTGCAAATCAAATTCAACCCCTTTGGGTTTTTTTCCTCATAGAGAAGGCACACACAGAGATCGTGAAATGGAACACCGATCAAGATGGAGAGCTAACAAATGGATCCAAAGAGATGAAATGATAACAGATGCCAGATAGAGATGGGGTAATAGCTCCCGTACGTCCTTGAGATAGACTGGTTGATTTTAAAGAGATATTTCCTAGAGATTGCCTGATATAAATAGATGCATCCTGCAGATAGACTGTTAAGGTAGAGATGCATGCCCAGAGAAAGACTGATTGAATTAAAGATATGCAGACACATGGTAGATGGTGTCTCCAAAAACACAACAGGTGCAAAGTATACAATTGTTAATTATCATCGGATAAAACCAACATTTAAAATGACTACAAGCAATATCCTAAATAAATAAGTAAATAATAAAAAGTGTGAGTAAACCTGTCCGTTTGGTTCTAAATATCCTGTTAAGCGAGTCAAACCTACCAGTGTGTAACACCAAATAGATCATGTCTCTGCAGAATAGACTGAAGGCAATCATTTGTTAAAACGTCATCTCTCTTCCCAGATCATGGAAAATCGATCTGTTTTGGAGTCTTTGAGAACTTGCTAAAGGGGGGATTTTCCATTTTACACATTTTCTCCTCTGATTCTATGCTTTTCGTTCAATAAGTCATTTGGCCCCTGGTCGGGATTCAGTATACCCTTCAAAATGTTTTAACGCACGAAAGGACTTTTAAGGATTTAAAGGAAAGAGGGTTTTGTATTTTGCCAAAACTCACAAAGTCTGCCCACACTTGCTTCCAGATGGGAGTCTAGTAGCGTATTAATTTGGTCACTCAATCCACGACTGTTTGTAGGAGAATGCTGTGCGCAATTGGCTGCCGTGTTTTGCCCACAAAATATAATGTCAATTCACTTATTGTATTCGAGAATTATTGTGAAGTGTGGTGTCTGAATTTTGCAGACAAATCTTCTCTTTTTAGATAGTGCTATGGGATCTTTACCATCCACCTCAACAAGCAAATGGGATCTCGGTTTAATGTCTTATCAGACGGACAGCACCTATGACAATGCGGAGTTCCCCCAGCTCATTACTGGAGCATCAGTCAGCCTAGATTGCGAGTTTAAAGCCCCAAACTTTGTGGGACTTCAACCCACAACCTTCTGACTCAAGAGGCGAGAGTGATAAGAGACGGAGTCAAGCCTGGCGCCTGACACACATGAGAATGTTTGCAGCCGCAAACACTGATTGTAGGGATATGGCCTGGTGCATCAAGGGTTACAGATTCAAACACTAATTACTGATTTAGATGAAGATTGCAGGTTGTAGCTGGCCAAGGCACTTAGCTAGAGCATCTGCTTGTTACAGGGAGGATTGTTTGTTATGCTCAATTCAAATGAACACAGATAAAGAGGAAGAGCTGTGAAAACGCTCACCCCAACAGCTGGGCGAGGTGTCCCTCGGTAAACAACCTTTGCAAGCCATTGCTGTGATATTTCAATACAAGACTGCGTTACCACAGAAAAAGCACGGGTTTCGCACTGGGGGGAATTGCTGGTATTATCCACCCAAACTGGCATTCTATGGGTGTGAATTAAATGACAGTGTTTGGTGACAGAATAAATATTGATGCTGTCACTTTGCGTTACATGTTTCCAGTGCTTGTTTTTGCTCCTGAAGCAGTAATTACAGGGACAGTCCACGGTTACATAGCGCTGTGTAGAGTGATAAAAAAAAATTCTGGTCGCTGCAACACAAGGGTGCCTTTCCGGCTCTTAAGAGGTAATGCGGACGAGAGCCACTAGGATGATCCACAGTGTTTCGGCGATGAGCAACGATTAGACAAGTGGGGCTCTTCAGTCTTGAGAGTAGACAACACAGTGGTAAGCTTATCATAGTGTTCAACATTTGCAATAGTATTGAAAAATAAACCCACAATAATACTTCCGGATGCACCAAGACCAGCAGAACAGAGGGCATAGGTTGAGAGTTGCAAAGAGCTAGTTTGGAACAGGCACCAGGAAATATTTCTTTACCCAAAGAGTAATTAACGAGTGGAACGGGTTGAAGGCAGAACAATCGACTCATTTAAAAAAACACCTCGTGACTGTGATGGGAGGAATGGGAGTGTGGGTACACTGGAAGCATGAGATCAAATGGACTTAAGGACTTTCTTCATCTAAACCGATCTAGCCCAACTTGTCTTTTCTCCAATTCCCCTCTCTTTCCTTCTCACGCATGCATCTAAATTTTCTCTCAAATACATTGATGTATTTGAGCGCTTTGGGACGTCCTCCCGACGTGAGAGATGCTCTATAAATGTAATTTTGTTGTTGTTGTTGTTGATGTTTTTTCCTTCGACCACAGTTGCTGCAATGAGTTCCACATTCTCATTCTTACTACCTTCAGTTTGATGTTTTTCCTTAACTCCCTATTAAATGTACCATTAGCGATTTTGTATTAATTCCCTCCAGTTATAAATTCACCAACACAGGTGAAACAGCCCATCAATGTACACCTTCTCAGATTCTTTCATAGCGTTAAATCCTTAGGCAAAACCTGAGGAAAATTTTCTTAATCCATACCTTTACCCAGTAGTAAGCAGGAACCCAATTGTTATTTGAATGGGGGAAGGCTTTATAGGGGTAATAATCCCTTGAAAAAATAAATAAGTAAAATTAATAATAATAATTAACGAAATATACAGCCAATTCACTTTACAGTATATTCTGCAATGAACTTTGAGACATCTCAATGATGTGATTATAATAATTATAATAATAATACTAATAAGATGCTATATCAAATGCAAAAATGATTATTTATACCCTTCCACCAGGAGAATGGCACTGTGGTTCAAGCAGAAAGCATCCATATGTTTCAGAGGGAGCTGGTTGAGTGCATGAGGGAGAAGGGATTGAAACTTGACAATTGGATTGGCACCCTCCCTCCTCTGACTGTGCTAAATTGTAACACCCGCAGTCCCTCTCCCCTCTCACCCTCACACCGTGTAATATAATTCATGTCATTGCCTCAATCCAAACCAGGCTGCGACTGAAATTAATTTGAAAGGGAATTGAATTTCACGAGAAACAGTGTGGGAGGGGGTTTGTATGTAGAAAGAGCGGGGAATTGGGATCAGAAGAGATAGTTCCAGTGGGGGAAGCTATCACCAGTGGGGACTCAACGGGCCAAATGGCCTCCTTCTGTTCTGTAACTTTGTATGACTCTAAACCTTTAGTTTATCTATCTTGTCACCGGTTGTCACACGACAGCTTTCTATTTATATCCATGATATCTGCAGGAGACTTGCCCATTCCCACCTGGGAGTAGACAAATCTCAAATCCTGGCATCCATCGAGACTGGCAAGGAGAGAGGCATGTTTTTTTTATCAGTATTGAGTTTCCCTTAGGCAAGGAGGGATCGAGATATTGTTGTGGTGTCTGCCAGATAGAACATATGGAAGGATAATAATAATAATAATAATCCTTGCATTTGGTATGACTTTGAGACGTCTCAAAGTGCTTTGTGGAATATACTGTAAAGTGAACGACTGTGTATTTTATGGGAGGAACAGAGCAGCCAATTGTGCCCAGCAGTGTTCCACAAACAGTCGTGGATTGAAGTGACTAAATTATTATTATTTTTTGGAAGGGATCGATCTGCCAATCGACTGACATTGACTTGATGCTTCTGATTTGGGGAATGATGGGGTGGGGTGGGGTGGGGGAATGGGGAGATGGGAGTGGGTGGAAAGTAAAATGAGACTCAAGGAAAGATGGGTTTTAAAACCTGCATTTATTCAACCCACCAGGAAAATCGTAAATGTACTGAAATGATTGGATCATTCCTGCGTATCAACAAACCGGGATTCAAAAATCATCTCTGAGGAGAGTGGGATACTGGAGATTAAAATGGAATCGATTGCAAGGGGTTTGATTTATTTTTTATTTGGGAGCCAGGAAGAGTGAAGGCAGGTCAGTCCTGTAAGGATTTAACTCAGCTTCTGCGAATAAGCAGGATAATTAGGTTAACAGACAATGAGAGAGGAGCAGTGCTCATTTACACTCTATAAAATGTGCTCGGTTTGTTAATTAACACACAAACAGCCATGATCACTGTATTACCATTGATTAATAAACAGTGTGTGTCTTCTGAAGTATACAATAGGTCTGCGGGGATTTGTGTGAGCCAGACCACTTTTGGCCTGTGAAAGCTATATTTCTGCCCAGTCTTTGCCCTTGTGCAAATGCCCTGTGTGTGTGTGTGTGCGTGTGTGTGCGTGTGTGTGTGTGTGTGTGTGTGTGTGTCTGTTATTCAGAGACTGCTGCTGATTGTCAGTATGCTCTAGTGACGTTTTGCAGTGTGTAAAATAACAATCATATTCCATTACAAGATCACAAGAGAGGTATAGTAATAATAATAATCCATGCATTTGATACAGCGTGTTATCACGGCTTTGAGACATTTCAATGCACTCCATAGAGTATACTGCAAATTGAATTGACTGGGTATTTTGTGGGTGAAACTCGGCAGCGTATTGCGCACAGGAGGTTTCCACAAATTTTTATTTGGAAAGGCTAAACAGCAGTTGACCAAAACGAATGTTTAAGCCCGAATATCCCACTTTATCTGAGATATTGGTGAGTTGTTTCATCTATAATTCACTGAAGGCGAAAAGACAAAAGCTGCCAAGACGGCGTCTCAAAAGAGATTCACAGGATTTACTTTAAAGCGCAGTCACAGCATTTTTGCAGGTCAACAGAGCAGCGAAATCGCACACAGCGATAATCCCACAAACAACCGCGCAGGGAATGACCGATTTTATTTGGGGGATTGTTATCCAGGACATCGCGTTGGAGAAACTCTCCTCTCTTTTTCTGAATGGAATCTTTAACATCTGCTTGAACAGCAGGACAAGGACCTTGGTTTAACCTCTATTGCAAATATTGACCTCCAATATGGTAGCACCTCCTCAACGTTGCATTGGAGTGTCAGCCTAGACTTGAGTTCAAAGTCCCAACCTGTGGCTTGAACGCATAAGCTTGTGATCCAGCGATGGCAATTCCCCCAATCGATTTGTTTGCCAAATGTCCATCTATTTCTCTCTGGAATTTGCAAGGGCAAGGATGCAACTGTGTTAAGACAATTTATATTGAGCTTGAAGGAACAAGGGAGGAGAGGTTAGAGAAGCATAGGCTGTATAGCGTTGACAAAATAAGGGCATGAAAGGTTGCAATGTGTAGACGATGTGGACTTATACTCACTTGGCAAGTGGGGGCTCTGTGGAGCTCAACTGGCTTCATGGTGACATGTTTGGAAACAGAATGTTAGGAATGAGCCAGCCCTCTGTGGCTATCTTGGTATTCCGGTTCCTCAGCCAGGCGAGTCCGCGGTGTTACATGGCACTGCTCCTGTTAACCATGCAAACCGAAGCCCTAATGGTTAGGGTGGATACCTAGCTGGACAAGCAACTGGAAAGCAAGCTTTGCCGTTTCAGCTGGTTCGACTCCAGCAGTTTCCCCAACACACACTCTGGATTCCCCAAGCCTTGGCTCTGGCCAGCCTGGGCCTAATATTTTCATTCAATTAGGTAAGCCAGAATGCATTCCTCCAGGGAGAGAGAGAACGCACATTCCATTCCAACAGTCCACCTCTAGGAATTTCCATGTGTAGGCAGGAGGCGTGGAATTCTCAGCTTGGGTTTGGATACACTTCAGCACGGTGGTGGGTTTCCGCACGAGTCGGACACTCGGCCGACCAAAATAAAAAGAGAGAGAGAGAGAGAGGACTTGGAGACCAGTAATGAAAGAGGTGGAGGGGGGGGTTTCAATCAGAAAGAAGCGAGAACCATTCAACTCGCCCAGTAGAGATCGAACATGAAGCCTTCCTGATCAGTATATCTCAGTCCCATGCCACAGCTCGCACTTTGCCATCCTGTGGAGTGCTATTATCGAACTGGAATTCACCCAAAGCCCAGTCAATGAGCTCGCGCTTTTCTCAAACGCTTATATTATTCCAGTGATCACAGAGGCCACCTTCCATCCCCCCCATCACCACAATCAGCTCCTTTGTTACCAAATGGGAATTCTCAAGGACGCGGGGACCTTTAGGTCATGTCGAACATCGCGTTGCCCCATTTAACACGGATATTTTATCAACACATAGCACAGTGTGCTGTAAATCCTGACTGTAAGTAGGCAAATCATTCAAGAGGGCCTGGGTTCATTACATCTTCTTGTAAAGTTTAAAGATGGCAGTTTTTTACTGTAGAAATATTATTAACTTTCCTGTCTGTCTGCTAAAAAGTCAGTGAATTGTTGGTGGTTGAAGGGAAGGCTCAAAAGGAAGGGAGAGTTTGTTACCGTTTTGTGGTCCTGTGGTTTGATAGTAAAATAATGCGAACCTTTGATGCAACGCCTTTCACATCAGCGGGATATCTCAAAGCTCTCCACAGGGTTTTGCTGTAAATTAATGAGCGTCCTCATCATACAGTCATAACAATCCTAACATTTGGTACAGCTCCTGCTCATAAAGACGACTCAAAGCTCGCGAGCGCGGTTTGACCGTGTCTGTGGGCGAAATGTGGCAGCAAGTTGTGCGTCGCGATGCGCTCACAAACGGCCGCGAAGTGAGTGACCAACTTTGTGTGGGGGAAGGTGTGCAGTGCGCCCCCAGCTCGGGGAGCGAGCCGTCTGCCGTGTTACAAGTGTTACGGTGCAAACACGTTCCCAGGGCAACGCCGGCAGTACAATGGGCGCAGCTAACCTTGCCTCGGCACGTTTGGTTATTTTCTTTATGAAACGTTTGAAAGGCTTCCTGTCACTAAACCAGGAGCAGCGAACGGTGTCTGGCGTGTAGTTTGTATCGCATCAAAGTCACCCGCCCTCTTAACAGGTAGCTACTGAATGAAACCATCCATCTGTTTGGATGATGGATGGTTTTCATTCAGTGGATACCTAGGACCTGGATTCAAATCCCAGGCAGGACGAAACCTTAGGCAAGTTTTCTTATTCCACACGCCTCTGTTTACCCAGCAGTAAGTAGGAACCAGGCTGTTAGTCAGTTGACGGATCACTTTCCGGGGGTAATAATCCCTCCCAAGAAAATAAAAAGTGGTCACTCAATCCACGGCTGTTTGTAGGACACTGCTGTACGTGATTGGCTGCCGCGTTTCCCCTACAAAATAAACGGTCAATCCAGTTGTATCCAGTATATTTTGAGTCCTTTCCATGAAACTATCAAATGTAGTGACTGGATTTTAAAGCAAAGGAGGTTTTTGAGCAAAAAGTATTTCTTCAAATTCAGCCCCTCGAACCTGTTCTGCCATTCTAGTAGACCATGGCTGATATATAACTCAACTACAATTACCAACCTTTACCCTGTATTTCCTGATACCCTGAGCTAACAAACATCTGTCCCCATCAGTCTTGAACATTTGAATGGATCTAGCATCTGCAGCCTTCTGTGGGTGAGAGATGGTGATGGGTCCGCGAGCTTTTTGGTGTCCGTTTCCTTTTGGATCTTTTGGATCCACTGATTGAGTGTTGGCATAAGGTTCTGAGTTCATCTCCTGTCCATAATTGAATCTGTCTCTGCAGTGACAGAGTCACGACTACATGAGTGTGGCATGTTGTAATCAAACACCTCAAGAGCTGCTCATCTGATTAACCAGCGTAACCACCATTGACTGGGCCCTGACCTCACCACATAAGGGTCTCACCCTTACCTTGCCAGGGGACTGCTATCTTTGCCATTTCATCAGCGATTTCCTACTCGCCCTTTCTGGTTAGCAGGTTAGATTTGATGGCACTGATTTATTTTCCCCCAATTTGTTTCTGTTTGTTTTCTTCCCTCGCCATCAAACAAGTTTAGACTCCCCCCTCAACACCCCCACCACCCCCATCCTATCACTTGTCGCTCCCTACCATCCTCCTGGATGGGTAGGGGGGAGGTAAGCGAGATCTCCTTGGAGCTAAACTGGTTAACATGCTTGGCAACGGAATATTGGAATGGGGCCAGCTTTCCTTGGTGGTATCTCTAGTCTGGTTCCTGAGCCAGTTGAGTCCGCAGTATTCCAGGGCTCTGCTGATGACAACGCAGCCAGCCTGGCTCATCGGCAGAGCCGGGAAGGGCAGACCAGTCACTGGAGGCAGGGAATCCTCCCATTCAGCTTCTGTTAACCTTGCGAACCAAAGCCTTAACGGGGAGGAAGGTCCTAGCTGGACAAGCAGAGGGAAAGCTTGCCAAACAGTGATATCCAATGGCCAGCTTATGTCGTTTGGTTTTTCTTCTCTCCTTAGAAGCGTTGTACAGCAACACAATGTTGTCAGCCACAATGATGTGTTGTGTGTGGCCATTGGAACGTCTTGCCAAGAAAAGGCAGAGTGACATGCGCTTGGTATGAGGGCACAAAGGCCTGTAAATAGACCATTAGGGGCAGGACTCCCAGAGGCCATTCAATTTAAAAGCAACTTGAGAACATTTCTAAGGAGAGCAGAACAGCTGCACATTGTATTGCTGATCGCATGAAGTTTCTTCAAGCAAGGATTCGCCTCCTTTCGCCCGTGGGCTAAAGCTTTTAGCTGTAAATGGGCAGGATTCAGCATTAGATCATTATCTGATTCATCTGTGATTTTGTCATGGGGCCCTATTCATTAAAAAAACGAAGCCAATTGCCCAAACATGTTCCTTCATGGGGAGAGTAAGTGCAAGCGGCTGGTGTGGTTTAAGGCAGAGTGCTTTTAGCATATTACTTGAACATGAACTTTGCCCCCCCGCCACCACCAAGAGGGTTAAAGAAAGGTTTCAACACCTGGTTTTGAACTGTCGATGAGACGAATGTTTAGGCGTGTTTTGTGACTGTTTTAGTTGGTTGCAATCTTTTAGCCCACAAAATACACAGACAATCCACAGACGCTTTCCAGTGGATTCTGCAAAGTGCTTTGATGCGTCTCAATGTAGTGACAAGGAAGTATATCAATTGCAAGGATTATTATGTAAATGTATGTATGTGTGTATTTATGTATGTGTGTGTGTGTGTGTATATGCAACCTACACATGGAAATCTCCCCTTTACTAGAATTGTATCCACCCTCTCTCCCTGGAGTGATGCTTGGGGATACACAGTTTTGGAGGAAATAATGAACACAGAGCATTAATAATGATAATAATTCTTGCATTTGATATTGCACCTTATCAAGTTATCATATTATTGAGACGTCTCAAAGCATTTCATAGAATATACTGTAAAGAGAATTGACTGTATATTTTGTGGGCATAGCATCATGGCATCTAGTTGTGCACAGCCGTGTTCCACAAACAGTCACGGATTGAGTGACCAAATTATTATTATTAATCTTGATTTATAAACCAGGGATTATTACCCCCCTGTAAAAACAATCCGCCAATCGACTAACAACCAGGTTCCTACTTACCGCTAGATAAACCGAGGCGTGTTGAGTAAGGAAACTTAGGTATTGCAGCATCTCGGAATTGTATCCCAGTCCTCTCGCATGCGAGGAGAGAGCTCTATAACCAATTCGCTGTGGGCTTCAAGAATGGAGAATAACGGGTTAGTGAGAAGGATTACAAGAAAGTAATCTTGTCAGGGGATTTGGATGATACCATCTAACCCCCTCCCCCCACAAGTATCAGGCAGCAGGCACACAAATAGGACACTTTCTGCTATTCAGGAGGCAGCTTAACTCACGTTTCCCAGTATAATCGGTGGTTTGTACAAGGACACAAAGCTCCTCCTGTTCCCTGCCTTTAAACAAGCTCTCAAAGCTTCGTAAGAATATTTCTCCCGAGAATATTTCTCCCTGGAATAGTCGGGAATCGGGAATCATTTTCCTCTGCATCTTTTCTCCTACATATTTTACTTCCTATAACGTTTAGTCGGTATTAAAATAATTGTGTGCAATCTGAAAGCTTTGGCGAGTGCTGGAGGGTGCTGAGTGCCCAAGTGATGTGTTTGCTTGTTTATTCCCTCCCACCATACACATTTTCTCCCTCTCCCTCCCCCCCCAACCCGGCCACCTGCATTGATGTACATTGTGTCCCAGTGGACCGAACAGTGAAAGTGCAAATCAGACAGGAAGCAACTATCTTTCCTTCCTTGTTCTTCCTGCCCCTTTCCTCACACACTTTTGTCTTCTATTATCCTCCTTTTCATCCTGTACTCAGTTCCGCACTCTTGCAGTTTCTCGTACTCCCCTCTCTTACACTCCCTTGTGCGCTTTCACACCATCTATTGTGTCTATTGGATCCTGAATGAAACGTGATCAGTATCTAGAGATGTTTCCTGTTTGTGTCTATCAGGGAATAAGTTCCAACACCTGCATATTTCAAACCGTGTTTGCTCCCAAACCTGTGACAGACTGTCTGTCAGACATCAAGTCCTGGATGAGAGCTAACTTTCTACAGATGAATGTCAACAAGACCGAGGCCCTAGTGATTGGCTTGCGCCAGCGCCTTCTTGCATCAACTTCCATGGTTGCACACTTGACCTCACCACGCCAGTCAGGAACCCAGGTGTCTTGTTCGACCCTCAACTGTCTTCCAAATCGCAGTCATTGGAAATTTTCCCCTTTGAAATTGCAAATAACATCCCGTATTGATGTTATTTACACCAACCGATCTCTCCCAAGTGTTTCATGGGAACAATGAACAGGGAGGAGAGTTTGAAAACATTAACCAAGGGGTGTGTTTTCAAGACGCTTGTCCAGACAAAGGGAGAAGGAGGTTGAAAACAGAAAAGGCAAACAGAGATGAAAATAATAATAATAGTGTTTGCATTTGATATAGCGCCTAATCACTTTGTTGAGACGTCTCAAAGTGCTTCACGGGATACAACAACAAACAACAAAATTGCACTTATATTGGGCCTTTCACGTCGGGAGGACGTCCCAAAGCGCTGAGATATACTGCAAAGTGAATTGACTGTATATTTTGTGGGTGAAACTCTGCGGTCGATTTTGACCAAACTATATTACCTGCTTCGTTGGCACTCTTTGAAAGATGGTTTCGAAGCCTGTCTCAACGTATCAGATAAAGACCAAACGAGAATGAATGAAAAGGGATTTGTTTCATTGCAATCCTCTGCAGTGCAAAGCACAGCTCATCCGGATGCAACCTCCCAGAGACCATGTTAAAAGGCATTCATGTCGCTAGCGGCACACTCTCTGCACAGCGCCAGCACTCACAAGTCGGACATTATTTCGCACCGGTCACCAGCCAGTCCAGAAGTCTGCAGGATTGGTCCAAAGGATAGATCAATTTTAAAGCAGACTATTTCAAAGTACCCAGCACCTTGGGACGTCCTCCCGACGTGAAAAGCACGATACAAATGTAATCTTGTGATTGTTTTTGTTGTTACCCTGCATTGGCGATAGGGTTAATCTATTAGCATTCGATGATACAGAGGGAGCAAATGGGATGTGGGTGCAGTGGAGTGGGATTGGTTCAGTAGCCTAGGATGTTGGGATCAGAGTTAGCCCAAGTTATCTATGCATGAGGAATTAATTACCTTTTTGTGTATACACAGAATGAATAGATCATTCACCGGAGAAAATTGTCTGAATAAATGTAAGGTAGCAGTATCCTTTTTCCAATGGGAACAGATATTTAAATCAGACTTATTATGCCAAGTGTTGACTCAATGGCTATTTCGGAGTTGGCACTGTTGAACTGCCACTGCAATGGGAGGTACGAGAGTAATCTATATCGGGAGAGAGCACAAAAGGCAAAATACTGCGGATGCTGGAAATCTGAAATGTAAATAGAAGTCGCTGGGACCAGGTCGGGCAGCATCTATAGAGAGATGAAAGTGAGTTGAAGTTTTTGTCAGAACACAAGAGCACAATTACATGTGTAGCAAAGAGTGTGCACACAGTCATTTCTGGCGATTTGAATGCCCAAGTTTCAGCTCAGCCTATTGTGTTGTGATAGATTTTGTTTGCTTCCTAAGTATACAAATGTATTTCGTTAGTACATAAAACCTATCATTAGTATTAAATTTCTTACAATCTGTCAGACATGTTTGTTTCGTAACGCGTAAACACGAGCCACATTTACTCAATATTGTTTATAATAAACAGAAACAGGTTTCAGCCTGGCTCAGTGGGTAGCACACTTGCTTCCGAGTGAGAAGGAGTCACGGTTGGGACTTTGAACTCACAGTCTAGGCTGACACTCCCAATACAGGGCTGGGGAGGTGTTCTTCCTTCAGATGAAACATTGAACCATGACCATGTGGCACTATTTGAAAAGAGAAAGGAGTTTCTTCCGGTGTCTCAGCAAAAATAAAATTGGTCACTCACTTCATAACTGCTTGTTGGGCATTGCTGTATGCCAATTGGCTGCTGCGCTTGTTTGCAAATACACAGTCACTGCGCTTCAAAGTAAAATCCTGTGAAGCACTTTGGGATGTCTCAATGACGAAAAACGGCTATGTCAGCATGAAAAGCGCGATATCCAATGCAAGGATTATTATCCTTATTTATTTATCTCTTTGAAGCAATTGGTAGCTAAAGTTTATGTGTGTTTGGGGTGGGGGGGGGGGGGGGGGGGGGCAGGGAATCCAGGGACCATTTGTAATAATCCTGCGGATGCCGTGAGACGGTGAGATCAACTATGTCCAGACTCACCAGTTAACTCAACACTGGGTTTGAACCCATGTCGTTCTGTGGCTCCCAGTGCTGTGCACTGTAATGGCCCATTGGGCCACCAGGGGGAGCTCAGGGGCACAGCTTTACCTTATTGACGGAAATCTCCGAGGTTTCAGAGGTCACAGCACATACAGTTTGTGGCCATCCTTTCCCCCAAAGTGGCCAACAGTTGGGGGTTGAGTGGGTTCAAGCCTGTGACCTTCTGCCCTCAGGCCAGCAGTTTTAAAGCTGCCCCTGCGATCTAATTGGCGTCATTAGCAGGGGGATCATTACCACTGAAAGTCCACCGCCAATGGTTTGCCAATTATATAGCGGGGAGGGCAGCCCAGGGTACTCCATCAATGAGCTGACCTTTGCTACATCGCTTGTCAATGTTGCTTCACAAAATATTCTCCTGCACACGTCTCCCTGTGTATTATTATTCCCTCTCAACTGTCCTTTCTTCCCCCACATCCGCGCCATGACCAGCACTGCCTTCCACCACCTCCGTAACATTGCCAGACTCCGTTCTGCGGGCTCTGGCCTGCTCCGGGTCTCCCGCCCGACCGACCGGCCATCAGTGGCCGGGTTTACAGGATTAAAAAAAAATTGTTCACTCGATCCATGACTGTTTGCGGGACGCTGCTGTGCGCAATTGGCTGCCATGCATCCGTTGCCCACAAGATATACAATCAATTCACTTAGCAGTATATTCTGTGAAGCGCTTTGAGACGTGGTGTATCAAATGCAAGGATTATTACTATGTCTATGTCTATCTGCCAGCCATAGATTACGATATCACATAAGGAGACGACATACAGGCAGGTGTTCCAGAGATTCAGCTGCAATACAACAGGATTATTCCATCCCCCCAAGCACTTTTGGGAAAATGTCATTTTTTTGTGGCCGCAATAACAGTTGATCACGAGAACACGGGCTCTGGGTTGCAAAGGGCAATTTCATTTCAAATGTTGGGAAGTACACTCTTTCTTTATACACTGGAGTAATTCATCACTGGAACAGTTACTGGGAGGAGTGGGTTGAGGCCAGGACACTGGCACTCATTTCAAAATTGGCTTCATCCTGTATGTATTCTAAAATACCCTGGAAGGTTGAGATCGGATGGGCCAAAGGGTAGTCTTCATCTGAAGCAATCTTGAGAAGTCAGCACCTTACCGTAATGATAAAAAAAAACATAATAATAATCCTTACATCTGATACAGTACAATGGAAGGATTTCTTAAAGCTGCTTCACAGGATATACTGTAAGTGTAAAAAGTCTGGTGACTGTGTATTTCACAGTGGAAATGAGGATGAAGATAATTAAGAAACGCCAGCGGCCACTTGATCTCAATAGATCTCCCTCTGTTTTCTCCGCAGATCCGGGTGGACGGACTATCGCACGGCGCTCTGGAGTACGAGACGATTCAGGTGGTGGAGAGTGGGCCTGTGCTGCGCGACATGTCGTTTTCTGTGGACCATCGCTACCTCTACGTCATGTCAGAGAAGCAGGTAAGACTCAAGCTCTTGAGCACTTTGTCGATGTTGGTGTGTGCGCTCTACCCAAGAGGACACGTGAGGTTATATATTGGCATGTGTGTTGAGGGCAGAGGGTACCAGAATCCTCCCTCTCTGGAGTGTTGTGCCCCCACCTTCAACACTGTTGGGTGGACATCTGCTCCACACTTAAGTGGATTGAGAAGCTGTGTCCTCAGCAGTGAGAGCTGACGTTATTTCTCACACTTCGTTCTGCCAAGGCTAAACTGGGTGTGAATGGAAAATGTGCAGCGAAGCTGAGCGGAATTGTTTTCACATGTCAAACGCTCGGGTCAGGTTTAGAAGGACCTAGGAAACCTCTTTGAGTGCGAAAGTGGGGACGTAGAAATACTCAAGGCTGAGAAGGGGAGTTCAAGGATTCCTCTAGGCTGCAGACAATTGGCCAAAAAAACAGGATTTAAAAAAAAATACATAGGGATTAAAGGCGGATTTGTGGGAGTCTCTGTTGAAAACATTTATCTTTTCATACACTTTGTGTCTATTTTCTGTTTCGTCGATGTACCAACTTCAATCTCGTAAAAAAAATGTTTTTTTCTGGTACATAAGTGATTACAGAACCATAGAGATTTACAGCACAGAAAGATGCCATTCAGCCCATTGTGTACCTGCCAGCTATTTGGAAGGGCTACCTTTCAGTAGCTACCTTTCAGAGCTACCTTACCTCCCTTTTGTTTCCCTGCACATACCCCTTGCACATGGTCAATGATAATTTCAAGCCTGAAGCTTCATTTGACTTTGGAATCATTTGCTTTCATAATAATTGCAGCTGCGAAGTTGGAGTTAAAGCAAATGTTAAAGCATTTGGCCCACAAAATAAAATCAATTCACTTTACCTGTAGCTCAGTGATTAGAGCACTAGCCTTACAAGCGAGAGACCTGGGTTCAATTCCAGGCAGGGCAAATCCTTGGGCAAGTTTCCTTACTCCACACGTCTGATAATAAACCCTAAAAAAAAATATTGGTCATTTCAATCCTCGACTGTTTGTGGGATACTGCTATGTATAATTGGCTGCTGCGTTTCGCCCACAATCAGTTATCTTTACAGTGTATTCTGTGAAACGCTTTGAGATGTCTAGAGGATGTGAAAAGCGCTATATTAAAATGCAAGAATTATGATTATTGCAGTCTATTCTGTGAAGCTGTTTGAGATGTCTCGTGGATGTGATCAGGCGCTATATTAAATGCAAAGATTATTATTATTACAAATGGCGTAAAAGTATTTAAGAGAAACTTTGATGAATACTTTGAGGTCAAAGGCAATTGAGGGGTGTGGGTTCAGTCAGAGTGTTCAACTTGCGAAAGCAAATGAAAGTCCGTATTTACGTAATTTGTTAAATACAGTAATTCCACTCTGAAACACTGCAATATGAGATCCTCGGTTTCTGTGTTTTTTCAAGATTGCAGTGAGTTACTGCGAGCTTGTTCTGAGACAAGTCTTTGATACATTATATAGCTTTCATCACAGCACATAACATGTTGGAGTGACAACCAATGTCAGAAGTAAATAACAGAATATATAATCTGTGGAACTGTACCTCACACTCTATCCTGTCAATGTAAAGTTAATAAGAGCTGCTGAGATCCTGTGAGGCCAATGCAAACCTTCAGTGTACTGAGATGTCATATTTCTATCGCTAAGACACTTTAGTGGGGTCAATGCTTCTGGTTAAGCTAGGACTACCTACTCTGTTAGGTTCTTGGCTTGATTCGATTTCAAGATCCTCTCACTTGTCTCCAAATCCCTTCACACCCTGGCACCTCCCTACCTTTCTAACCTATTTCCTCCTCACTCAGCTACCTGTTGCCTCTGCTCAGCTGGCTCTGTTTTCCTACTTGACCCTTGTCTCCTCCGCTCCAATGTGCTTTCAGCCACTGTGCCCCGAAGCTTTGGAACAGCACTCTTCCCGCAATCTTTTAGTGTAAGGAATAGCACACCAAATAGCATTGCCCTTCAACCTTCCTTCTCCAGCAAACCCAGTTTACCTAATCGCTCCTCATAGCATAGTCCCTCCTCACACTCCATTCTGGTTGCACTCCTCTGTACCCTCTTAATCGATGATTTATCAAGTGGAGCTCCTGTGGCTCAGTGGTTAGAGCACTCTCCTTACAAGTGTGAGACCTGTGTTCGAATCCAGGCAGGTCAGGGCGAAACCTTGGGCAACTTTCCTTACTCCACACGCCTAATAATAATCCCTCAAAAAAAAGATTTAAAAATCAGTCATTTCAATCCACAACTGTTTGTGGGACACTGCTGTGCGCAATTGGCTGCCGCGTTTCGCCCACAAAATATACAGTCAATTCACTTTACAGTAGGGTCCGGCGATATATAGATATATCGATAAAACCCGATATAATTTTCATATCGATATGCCGATATAGACATTTAAAAAATATCGATATATCGAAAAAACGATATATCGAGGTAAAAAATCGGGATGCGAGCACAATCAACTACAAGACCCAGAATGCTCATCTCTATACACAATGCACAGACCGAGGTGCAAAGCCGCCATATTGTATTCACAGTCCTCGAATACAATATACAGGTATGTAAGGGCTGGGGGGTGAGAGAGACGGCTGAGGGGGGGGGGGGGTGAGGGGGAGAGAGACTGCTGGGGGGGGGTGAGGGGGAGAGAGACGGCTGGGGGGGGGGGAGAGGGGAGAGAGACGTGGATGTGATAATATACAGATAGATAGAGATGGGGGGGATGTGAGAGAGGAGAGAGGGAGAGAGACATAGAGACACACAGACAGAAAAACACAGAGATGGAGAGAGTGAGAGACACACAGAGAGAAAGATATTTACCTCATGAGAAGATAGGCCCCGAATGCGCGCGCACCGGGCATGCACGCACACCCGGGATGCGCGCGCGCATGCGCAGTGCGAAAAAACTGAAAATATCGATATTTCGGTATATCTCGATATGAGCCCATCGATATATCTAATCGGAAAATTTTCCATATCGACGGACCCTACTTTACAGTATATCTATGAAATGCTTTGAGACGTCTAGAAAATGTGAAAAGCGCCTTATCAAATGCAAGGATTATTATTATACTGTATTATTATCTTATTATTATAACATACGTCCACTATTTTGGCTCAATATTGCCTTTTTAATACAACCCAAAATCTGATTTGCCTTACTCACTGCTACCGTGCATTGTAACAATAGCGTCAATGTATTATCAACCAGGCCTCACCGGCCCCCCCCCCCCCCCCCACCCCCACAACCCCCAATGTAACTCAATTTAAAGGGGAAGACAAAATGATGGTCAAAGAGTGGCGTCTTTTTAAGAGGGTTTTCAAGACGGGGCATTGGAGCTTAAGGGGTTTTGAGGGGAAGAGAATTTCAAGAAGCTGAAACGCAGTGGGCTGAATTCTAATTGAACAACAGGCTGAGCTATTCAGAAGGCATCTGTATGGGTTACAAACAGGACTTTCCGGCTTGCAAGGAAGAAATGTCTGACAGGGACGAAGGGAGAGAGAGCGAGTTGTCTCTCCCCACAGCTGGTAGAGCTTCACACTGCTGCTGACTCTGGCTGCCCAACAAAAACCTTCCCCCCGCCCCCCCCCCCCCCCCCCCCCCCCCCCCCCCCCCCCCCCCCCCCCCCCCCCCACAACAAACTCTCATCTCCCAGGTAACAGCGGTGAGAAGATGCAGCATCAGCAGTGATTTGCATGTTGTGCGTCTGGGACGTTGAGAAACAAGCAGAGTGAAGAAGAATAGAGGAAAGTTGCCTGTCCTCAGAGCAGCTGAACATGAAGACATGAGCTTTGTGTGATGTAGTTACCCCCTCCTCCCACAGTGCTCAACTCCAAATGAATGCACTCTCTGCAAACTCCTTTGAAAAGTGATAGTCCGCAGAGTATAAACAGGGCTCTCACTGTTCCTTCGACGCGAACACTTTATTATGACTGCAACAGGCTAAGGAACGTAACGCTAATACAACTCAGCTTGTAATGTGCAGGAGGCAGGGGTGACCAGTTAAGTAAGCGTCCCACTGTTTTTCGTATGGAGCTGAAGCATTTAACATTGGAGGAAATGTACAAGATGCTGGCAAAGGTGTGGTTGACAGTGTCCCCTATGACGTGCGTTTGCAAGGTAACGAGAGGGACAGGTGCTGTTCTGAAGCCTCTAAAGCATCACCCACTGTGTGCTGATTGTCTCACAAATCTGGCATGTCAAAGCGTCTAGGGCCAGACTGCTTGCCTTGTGTGTTCTGCGGAGAGCACGCTGCTGTGCACCCAGCGCGGAGATTACACACGATCAGGCCCTTTGAGAAATTTGTCTCAAATAACACAGCTACAATGTGCGACACGCTGTATTCAAAGCGCAGGGCATAAGGCAGGACTGGAAAGGGAAGGGAGACATTGAGATTAAACGCATCAGGAAGCGTCGGAGCTCTATCATTACCCCACAACGCTGTCGTTTTGAGTTCTGTAGTGTAGTGGTTAGAGCATTCGCTTCACAAGCAAACTAGCGAACCTGGGCGCAGTTCCCCAGACAGGGCGAGACCTTCAACAAGTTTCTGTATCCCAGTCCACATGCCTCTCTTTATGTAGCAGTAAATAGCAACCCGGTTGTTAGTCGATCGGTGGATCCTTTCCCGTGGGTAATCTTCCCTTCAAATAAAATAAATAATTTAGTCACTCAATCCAAGACTGTTTGTTAGACACTGCTTGTGCGCATTTACTGCTTTTCACCCACAACGTACTACGGTGAATTCACTTTACAGTATACAGTATTCTGTGAAGTACTTTGAGACATCAAGATGACATGATAAGGCGCTATACCAAACGGAAGGAATTTTAAAATTATTATTATCGTCCATGTTCTAATCCAAGGCATCTCTGCAGGTGGAGGCAGAAGTGGGAAGGAGTCACGTGAATGGGTGGGGGAGAGAAAGTAAGAGAGAGGAGCTGATGGGGGGTGGGGAGAAAGAGACAGAGAGGAAGAGAGAGAGAGAAAAAGGAGGGTGGGAGGAAAAGAAAGGTGGCGATTGAAAGAAAGTGAGACAGAGGGAAACGAGAGAGAGAGAGAGAGAAAGTAAGAGTGCATGCATCATTTATTGGATCCTAATAAAATAATTGTTAACTCTAAAGGTAGAGATAGACACCACGTCAATAAAGGATCCAGCCTGCGCCTGGTGAGTTAATACAACTTCAACACTCTACCTCTCATCTAATATAGTCCCCCCTGATCAACTGGGATTACATGCATTTGCGAGAGCTTGCTTTTTAAGGTTCTTAAACCGAGAAAATGAAATCTGCACAAAAGAACCTGGGTTATTAAATGTGGCGTGTGACCTTTATCTTAGATGCCAGAGGATTTCTAACTGCGCTGTCTAAATCTAAGAAGGCAGCCAGCACCCGATCTAGAGAACTTTAAAGTTCAGTGAGGAACTTAGACAGTGGTGAGTTATTGGATATACAGATGATTTTTGTGGTAAACTATCACACTGCGGATGTTTGATAATCTCACTGTTTCATCAGTGACTAAGACCCATTGCACCTGATGTGTGGAGCTCTCTACCAAATCCACTTTGCCCTTTTCCCATCCTCGCTGCCTTGACAAACATCATTCCATGAAGTCCAGTATAGTATTGGGTTAGAACACTCGCCTCGCAAGTGAGAGCTCGTGGGTTCGATTCCCAGTCAGGCCAAGACAATGGGCAAATTTCCTTACTCCATATGCTTATGTTTACCTCACAGTAAATATGAACCCAGTTGTTAGTCGATTGGCAGATCGCTTCTCTTGGGGGAAATAATCCCTCTGCCACCCAAAAATTAATGATCATTTGGGTCACTCAATCCACGACTATTTGTGGGATACTGCTGTGTGCAATTAGCTTCTCAAATATACATACAGTCAATTCACTTGACAGTATTGTGTATTCTGTAAAGCGATTTGAGTATTGTCTCGAAGACATGAAAGGAGCTATATCCATTGCAAGAGTTATTATTATTAGCTGAGCCAGGATGACAGCCACTTGTTGGACTGAATGGCTTGATCTTTTTGCCTGTTTTGTCCCTCTTTGGTCTCGGGGTGTGTGGGCTGGACCGGTTGTAATTGAAAATGAGCCCACGGAGACCTATTTGGAAACGGTCAGTTCTTAAGAGCTTATGATTTAGGAGTGTGCCATCAAGTGTATTGATTATTGCAGTTGATTAGTCAGTTCATTGAATAACTGCGGCCCAAAATATAATTACAAGAAGGTTCAATAACTGAGTGCAACTATGCTCTTGTATTTAATCGCATTAGGCATGTGCTGAACACTCATTCCATGTAAGCAGTTCAAAAGTCAGTTCCCACTCCCCTGTTGCTTCAGTTTGTAATGATAAAAATACTGTGTCATCTTCGCATTTGATATTGCGCCTTATCACTTCATTGAGACGTCTCAAAGCGCTTCACTGAGTGAATTGACTGTATATTTTGTGGGTGAAACACGGTAGCCAATTGCACCGCAGCAGTGTCCCACAAACAACAACAACAAAGTTCCATTTGTGTACTGACCTTCAAGTCAGGGAGGACATCCCAAGGTGCTGACAAACGGTCGTGCATTGAGAGACCAAATTATCATTTGTTTGATGGATTATTACCTCCGGTTACGCTTGGTGTTGAGTTTGCTTCAATGTGATGGGCTTGGAAATGGAAAGCCCTAATGGGGAGGGTGGACCTAGCTGGACCCAGCAGGAAAGCTTGCCAGGTTATGCATTCAATGGCAAACTATGTGGTTTTACTTGGTCAGACTCCAGCGGCTATGCCAAAGGCACACTCTGTCATCTCCAAGCCTTGGCTCTTGTCACCCTGTGCCTAATACTTCTGGAATTGTGTTAGCAAGAAACAGAGAGGGAGAATGTTTTCGTCCAAGATTTCAGTTGGATTTAATGCCAGGGGAGCTCCAAATGGAATGTGGAGGGGGGGGACTTGTGGGGGGAGGGAATCAGCCAAGTTTTCCAGTCCTGAGGCTTGAAATCTCAAGTGCAATTAGTCTGTATTCCCATTTTGTCTTAAAAAAAATGAGGTTAATTCAGGTTAATTGCTAATGGCCAATTTCAGTAGGATTTCTTAAAGTCAGGATGTTTTTCAATTGAAAACAGTAGCAAAACAGCTTCCCAACTGGGACTGAATTGAAGAATTTCCCTCATTCGATAATGATGGTAAAACCCACAGATGGTTGTGAGGCTGTGACCGAGAGGAATTTCAGGCCTCACGTTGGCCTCCAGCAATTTCCCTTTGAAAAGGTGGGCGCTGTGTGGAAACACGAAATTGCTCTTGTTTGATGCTTCTCACAGAAAACCTCACTGTCTCGAGCCCTACTTCAGGCCCTTCTCAAGACTTTCCTATTCGACCGTGCTGCCTGCGGTCACCCTCCCATGCCTCCCCTCTCACCCCTCTTGCTCTCTACATCTCTGGATCCCAACGCCCAGTTCAGTTGCACACCCTTCACTGTTCAGCGCCTTGAGTGGGAGACATTTGTTGTTGCTATTGTGGTGGTGGATCACTGGGTGGGTGAGGGGGTGGGAGAGAGGAAGTAGAGGAAAGTGGCTGCCCTTGAGCTTCAACAGGGTTAACAAGCGAGACTGCAATTTCTTTTCCATTACGTTTTCAATCTACGCTGCATCAATGATATTGCGGGATACAGCGAGAGAGAGAGAGAAAGAGAGAGAGAGAGAGGAGAGAGAAGAATGGGTTTGGGAGCTTGTGTGGAAGGAAACACATTTGTATATTTGTATTTGAAAAGGGCCTGGAGGGTTGATAAAGCGCATCCCTGAATTAGTTTTGATCTGTTTGTGTGCCATGCAACAAACCAGCAGAACAGAGGCAAATCCAGTTAAGAAAGAGGAAGACTTGATGCTGTGGATGTAATTGCATTTGTTTGATAGCCCGGAGGCTTAAGTAGACTGCACTCCCCACGATGCATCTTGTTGAATTGGTGTTAAAATTCAGTTAAAGCATGTGCCTGGGCTTGAAACGGGAACATAAATTGTGCAGAGCCTCCCTGACGGATTCCTTTATCCATTTTGCAGTCGGAGGTAACAAAGTTAGCCATATTTCATGAAAGTCCTCATTTCCCTGTTAGCACACTCGCCTAGAATTCTCCTGCTGTGCGCACAAGGTGCAGTGTTCCGTTGCGTTGATCTTTAAACGACGACAACTTGCATTGCTGTGGACAAGAGCTTCCTCTTCGATCGTGCGTACGGTCACCTCCCCACCTCCCTCTCCGCCTGGCTCGAGGTCAGACTCTATTACTGTCCAGCGCTCTGGGACGCTACCCCGCGCGTGAAGGTCGCTACATAAATTCAAGTCCTTCCGCTCCCCCTTCTCTCTGCTGGTCGTCCTTTAACTTACACAGCCTCCCCCATGACTGCAATCCGAAGGAAATCTAGGTAGGCTTTCCATCCCGCCAAGATAGGCAGGGTCAGTCAGTATGTCAGCAGCATTTGCTTGGCTTTTTGTAAATTGGAGATCTCACACGTGCCTTCAAAACAAAGTCAACGGTATCTCTTGTTTTTTAAATGAAAGAAAAGGGAAATTGGTTTGTGTAATTAACCGCCACGATGGCTGAAGTGGAAAATAAAGACAACAACAAAAAATTCAAAGGAATCCTGCAGCTTTCAAAAGAGCAGTTGAAACTAATTGGTATTTTCCAGGAACGAGTGACATTGCCAGGAAGAGAAAGAGAGACAGAGAGCGAGAGTGTGAAAAGGGAAAGGTCACTCCAAAGCAGTGCGGGGTGTGCTTGTGAAGTTAGATTGCAAGTACATCATTGATTCAGAGCCGAGGTACTTCTGCATTGCGTTTGGATCTTGTAACCTCACCCAACGCTAAGCCCTTGATCATCTCACCCAGTGCAAAGTGCTCCATTACTCATGTACTCAGTCCTTCACCTCCATGTTAAACACACCGGCAAAAAAAGAAGCAATATACGCATAATTGTTCTTGAACCTTGCTTGTTTTTTGTTTGAAAAAAAACATTTTGATCTTAGGAAATTGAAAGCTTGGTGCTTGAATTTCCTCATTGGTGTCCTGGCCAACAAATCCCGTGAAACGCTTTGAGACATTTTGATGATGTGATATGGTGCTGTATGAAATGCAAGGATTATTATTTTTTAAAAAACAATATCCCACAAACAGCCATGAAGTGAATGATCAGTTTTATTTGGGGGGCATTGCTGGCCGCGCCATACATGGCGAACTCTGTTCTCTTTGGACTCTACGGATCTTTAAAACAACAGCAACAGCGAAATTACATTTGTAGAACGCCTTTCACATCGGGAGGACGTCCCAAAGTGCTGATATCCATTTGCTCATGCAGACAGAGTCTTGAGACAACTGTAAAAATCCCTTCCTGATTAGCAAACCAAGCAAACTCATAAGGACCA